>APFE031560740.1:7800-62064 GCA_000404065.3 Pinus taeda | reverse complement strand
CAAGTTGACGGTATAAGGTAGCATCAACTTCAGGGGAAGTACAAGTGACTAAAAGTTTGACTCCAGACTGAAAGGGAGAATGAGTTGGCTTACAATCTTCCATGTGAAAAAAATGTAGAAGATCACAGGCATACTTGGATTGGGAGAGGAAAATACCTTCCTTGGACTGTAATACTTGAAGACCGAGAAAATAATATAAATGTCCTAAGTCTGTCATTTCAAACTTCTTTTTAAGGCTGGACTTCACATGGTTAATAAGGTTGGGATCACTACCAATGAGGATAAGATCATCAAAATAAAGAACAAGAATGATAAGAGACTTTCCCTCTTTCTTGGTGTAGATAGTATTGTCAGAATGACACCTAGAAAAGCCAGATTCTAAAAGAAAACTATCCATTTTGGCATTTGGCATACCAAGCCTGAGGAGCTTGCTTGAGAGCATAAAGGGATTTCTTAAGACGAAATACAAGGCTAGAGTCTGTTTATATAAACCCAATAGGTTGTTCCATGTAGATTTCTTCATGCAAGTCCCCATGCGAGAAGGTAGATTTAACATCCATCTAATGGACTTCCCATTTGAAAGAGGCAGCAAGGGAAAGAACAAGGCGGACATAGTTCATTTTGGCATCGGGGGAAAAGGTTTCAGTAAAATCAATGCCTTCAACTTGTGAAAAGCACTTAGCAACAAGTCGAGCTTTATGTTTATCAACTTTCCCATCTGGCCCATACTTGGTTCTGTAAACCCATTTGCGTCTAACAAGTTTGCGACCCTTTGGCAGAGGAACAAGATCCCATGTATCGTTGCCAATAATGAACGATATTCTTCATTCATAGCCGCGTCCCAATCTGGATGGCCTGAAGCTTCTGCAAAGGTGTTAGGATCATAATTTGTTGACATTGAGCTAGTAAAGAAGAGGCTCTTTCAAACTGAGAACGGGTACAACGCTGATCTGTAGGATCACCGGCAAGATCACCTGCTGCATCTCGGGTAGCTTGGACCCATTTTGGAATTGAAGGAGCTGAAGGAGCTGAAGGATGATCCTAAGAAGGTGGGGGAGGATTGTCATCCTCACTTTCATCATCTCAATAAGAAATATGTTCAAAGGTAGAAGAGATAGAGAGATGTGGCACATGCGCCAAACTAGGCTTGTAGGCTGATTTTTTTTCATCAAACTGTACATCTCTTCTAATTATAACATTTTTGGACTTAAATGGAATAAGCCTATATGCTTTGACATCTTTAGAATATCCAATAAAGATACATTTTTCACTCTTTGGTTCTAAAGATTTACGTTTTTCATCTGGAATATGGGCCCATGCTTCACTTCCAAAAACACAAAAGTGACTCACATCTGGTTTAATAGAGCTCCATGCTTCTTCTGGAGTGATGTTCTTTAAAGCTTTAGTAGGAGTTCGATTTAGTATGTAATTTGCACAGTTAATCGCTTCTGCCCAATAGTTAAGACTAAGTTCTTTAGATTGAAGCGTACAATTAGCCATTTCCTTTAAGGTGCGATTCTTCCTTTCAGCTACACCATTTTGTTGTGGAGTATATGGAACAGTATGTTGCATTTGGATTCCATGCTCAATACAAAAGTTGATGAAGTCATTTTTAACATATTCTCCACCATTATCTGATCTTAGCTTGAGAATTTGATGTCCAGATTGTTTTTCAACAAAGGCCTTAAAGGCCAAGAATTTGTTAAATACTTTACTCTTGAGTTTTAAGAAATATACCCAAGTGCGTCTGGAGAAATCATCAATGAAAGTTAAGAAATATTTGTAGCCAGAGAAGGAAACAACTAAAAGTGGACCACATAAATCACTATGCACAAGCTGTAGAGGGGCCGAGGCATGCCAAGAGGCACGTTTTTCAAAACTATCCCGATGATGTTTCTCGAGTACACATCTGGAACAAACACCATCTCTGCAAGATACCATGGGAAGACCTGTCATCATATTTTCTTTACATAGGTTCTGAAGAGACCGATAGTTTAGGTGACCAAATCGCTCATGCCAAAGTTTGCTCACTTCATCATTATGAGCAACAAATACTGAGGGAAGATTTGATGACCCAAAGTTGTGAAACTTATACAACCTTGTGGAATCATCAGCAATGCCAGTAGCTGAAATCTGTCTAGGATCCTTTAGGTCCTTGATTACAACATCATGAGGTGAAAATTCAATGATTTTACCTTCACCTGAATGAGTTATTTGATATACAGATAGAAGGTTGGAGGATAAGGTTGGAACACATAATACATCATTAAACTGACCATTGTCTAGATGAACAGTTCCAGTCCCTACACCATTAAGAGATCTATCATCACCAACATATATATTTTTGGTGTTACAATCATGTAAAGAAGAAAACATGGCTTTGTTTTTGGCCATGTGATAAGAGGCTCCAGAATCAATGAGCCATCATGAGAATGAGAAGAAGAAGATACATTTAATGCATAACCAGACTGAGATGATTGACAACGACATGCAGAAGGTGCCATTGTTGAAGATGAATTTGAAGAGTGCTCCAAATGGATGTTATGCTTCTTCATTGCTGCTTCCAAGGCTTCCATCTTCTTAAAGCATTTAGATTCTAAGTGGCCATCTCGATTACAAAGTTGGCAATGTCTATCAGTCTTCTTCCCTTTGTTTTTATTTGCCTTATCATTCTGGTGAAATGATTTTTCATTTTGAGGCTGAAATTGCTTAGGACCCTTGTTTGGTTTAGGACCATTCTTTTTAGGATATGACTTCTTAGGATTCTTTGAGTTTGGTTGCTGCTGGGCGGTTAACGCTTTCTTGGAAGAGTTTCCAAGATTAAGAAGACAAGGTGTAAGAGTTTTTCTTGTTCTCTTATTAAAGAATCACAAAAAGCATCAAAGGAAGGGGGCTTGTAGTCATGTCCTTGAGAAATGAAGGCTTCTCTTGTAGAATGGAACGTGGAAACAAACACAGAGTAGGCTGGTCCCAAATTAGAAAGAATGCAATAGATAAGGGCACTGTCTTGTTTCTTAACTTTAACACCTTCCAAAAGAAGTCTAATGGTCTTGAACTTGGACAAGAAATCTTCAATGCAAGAAAAATCATTAGGGTTTAATGTAAGCAACTCATTTTCAAGCTGATGGGCTCTAGGTTCATTTTTTATTCCAAAAACTTTAGTAAGCTGCTCCATTGCTTTATCAGGAGTATCAAGTTCAGCAATATGGAATCTAAGATCGGGAGAGATAGACATCCCTATAAACCCACATGCTTGATCTTGCCTATTTTCCCATTTGGCTGCTTTCTCTTCATCTTTTGGCTTGGTTTCTTGTCCTGTGCTATTCGGTAAAGACCTTTACTTCTAAGTAAATCCACGATGTAGGACCACCATTGGAAGTTGTTGGTGCTGTCAAGGATAATTTGGCATGAACTTTCCATTTTGATAGAAAATGAAGCTATATATGTTGAAACTAAATGTTCCAATGGAAAGAGCTCGAAAAATTAGGCTGGTTAAAAAAAAACGGTTCTAAAAATGGCTTCTGGATGAAGAAGTTATGAACTTTTTAAAAAACATTGATGAAGGTGCCGACAAAGTGCGGGAATGTGCGGAAATGAAAATAAACGCTCCTTTTTCAACAAAAAGCAGATTTGAACCCAAGAACTCTACTCTCTTAAATTATCTTTGAACCAAGGATACAAAAAGATAGATAGAGCGAGAGAGAGAGAGAGAGAGAGAGGGAGAGAGAGAGGGGGGGGGGGCTTTGTTTTCTTTTATTCACGGATGCTTTGGATTACGTGCTTGCTTCAGAAAGCTTTTTTTCTCCCTACAAAACAAAAACACAAAACCCAACACGGACATGCAAAAAAACAAGCCTTACGACTTAAAGTTAGCTTTACCCAGAAACTAAATATTTTCCTCAATGTTTCTGATTTTCCGAGATCACACTAAGGTGCAGGGAAAAGAGCATATGCATGAGAAAAAATCTTCCTTTCTGTTTCTGATTTGCCCAGATCGCACAGAGTCGCAGGGAAAAGAGCATACGCAGAAATAAAAGGTATAGATCCGGTAAAAAAAATAGCTAAATAAACCGAAACCGAAATAAACAGAGAGAAAATAACAGTAAACTGCAAATAAACATTGTATACCTCCAGATCTAAAAAATGATGCAGCTAGGGCTACCAGAAACCTTTTCGCGTGAAACGAAAGGGGTTCCTCACTGGAACAGACGCTCCCAACACAACAGAGCAGTTCCTCTCGGCCTGAAAGTAGTTAGAAACAATAGATCTAGGAGATGGAAGTCACATGCAGTTCTACCGGCTTCAGATTTGGATCAACAACGGATGCGGCCCCCAAATAGCTCTGATACCCATGTAGGAATTTACAGGGTAAGTTCCTCAGACAGAACACCAAAAGGACACCGCTCACAAACAGATCACAGATCAATACACCAGAATTTTGACGTGGTTAAAACCCTCAGAGAGGGAAACAGTCCACGGCCTGCGCCAACGTGGCTACTACAGGCAATTTATTAATAAAAGAATGAAAATTTACATAAGCTTCTCTCATGCACGGTTAACCTACAAATGACCCTCCATGCGCTTTAAATAGAATTCATGGACCAATCGGGTGTCAAGCCACGGATCAAGTGTCGGTAATACCGAGGAGAGAATGAACCGTCGGATCACTACATATCGTGTAAGTTACAAAATGTACAACGGTAAAGAAACACACTTTACCTAACTCTATACCTAACTCTATACTAGACCAAGTTGAACTTAACTATTCCTATGTGTCGGAATATCCTAACACCCAACACAATCTAGATCTCCTACATGAAATCTTGGAGAGCGTCATTTGTGACATTGCGCACCATTTCACTAATTTCATGTAGATCGCCCTCGGTTAGGGTGATTAGGTCAATGGACAATTTCGAAGCCTTGAACTTCTTCCGTGATCCTTCTTGTTTTGTTGGGTGTTGGCTCTTCAGCTGTGTGGATGCGGTTCATGGGTCCACGCCTCCTTGTTCTGTTTTTGCTTCCTCTGCTGCCTGCCCTTGCGAAGTTGTTGTTTGGCCCTCATCCACCTTTGTGGCTACTTCTTGTGCTATTTCTGCTGCAAGCTTTTCCTGCTCGGCTACTTTCTGTGCCACTTTTTCGCACTTTTGCTACTGATGTTTCCTTCCGTTGCTTTTCAGCCAACTGTGCGATGCACAGCTTGGCATAGTCTTTCTTCTTTTGTGCTTCCAACCTCTCGAGTTCTATAATGTCTGGGATGCACCATTATGGAGGCCATGCCTCTAAGAAATTGAAAATGGCATCATCAGTGGCTACAAAGGGTAGCTTTGTCCACTACTTCGTTGGATCCTTGTGTGCTCTCATATATATGTTATGCATGTCTACCTTAAATTCTACAAAACTCTGCAGACTATTGTAAACTGTGAGTGAGAACCACGACTTATGGTTGATCCACATTCAGATGTTCATCTCCATGAGAACCCAGAAGATCTTGTTGTCGTGTATCCTTGTAGCATCCTGTTGATGCCTCGAAAATTTCTGCATCAACATCCAGGAAAACCACCCGGTCTGGACCTTAAAGGAAGCTCCTTTTTCGTATGGTGTTGTGGCTCTGACTGGATATAATGGGACCAGTTTCCCAATGATTTATAAATGGGATGGATAAGTGATTTATTTACTAATAACTAATGGAAATTATGAATGATTTATTCTAAAATGCAACAATATAAATAACTAATCTATCCCGTGAAGTCTTTCTCTTAGTGCAATTCTTGATGATTCTTATTGAAAAGTAGGCATATAGATGACTCTACACATAAACAAAAATATTCATTCACATGATAATTACTTTGTTCAAGTAGTTGAACAAAGTAATAATTAAAACATTATTGCACTGATCTTTATATATCATTGACACATATAAATATGAAAAATAAAAACTCTTAAACATTCAATAATGATAAGTAAAAGAATTGCTATGAAAGCATATACATATATCAATAATAGCAAAATGAATAAATGTTGGTTCACATAAAAGAATGAAGCAAAAACATAGATAGTAGTACCATATGTGTTTGAGTCCCCTCCGATATGAATTGCATTCAGATCCCACTTTTCAACTTGGAAATACTTTTACAAGAAGCAATAGTGCATATCACATAAAAGTATTCTTCATTAAAACTCAGGATTCAGGTCCAGTTTTATAAAAAAAATATATATCGGAAGCACAGTAGTGCAACCCCCGATCCAAGTCTTAATACAAAATTTGAGGACCCTTTCTAAAAACATGAAAGGGTCTATAAATACTATCTAAACTAACTATCTATGAAATAAAAATGCTATGTGCTGGTATAACCAAATCACAAATATATGAAAATCTCCCCGAAGTAGGCATGCTTGCAGTCAGTTAGAATGGTTCTTTGTTTTGGCTGACTATCTTATGGCTTGAGCTGGAAAATGGCAAGCATCGATTGCAGTTCTGGAGGATGACTCATACACGAATGTAACTGGGCAGTGTATGTGGCATTAGTAATTTCGGAAATCATATAATTGATTGCATCGGTGAGGCATTTTATCGTTGTTCACTGACTATATGGTTTAACAAGGAAGAACCAAAAGGTTTCCCATGTTAAAGTTTGAATGCCTGCTATTAATCTTTCCCTCTTCTCCAGCTCCTATTTCCATGTCTATTCTAATGCTTTCACTGATGGTAGTTTCCCTGGAGAACATTCTGAAATTAAATTTGACAAATAAAGAGTATCATTAGTTAAATCAATCAAATTACTAGTCGCCAATCTGCATCTTGATGTTGCCCTTTTTGCTTTCATCAGTTGAGATTGCCACTCAAGGAATAGGATTTCTTTGTGCGATTCCAGAATTTGGGGTAGATTTGCAGCTTGTCCTTCATTGGTTTCTTGCCAAGAGAGAAACTTTGTTAATTTTTCATCTGCTTGCTCCAATTTCTATCTTGCGTCATTTGACTTATCAATCATAGATGATGAAATTTCACATAGGGGAAGAGCAAGAGAGATATTATGACATAATAAGCTCAACTGATTAGATAATGCTTTGGTAATCTAGAGAGCCTCTAATTTGAATTCTCCCACTTTAGGATATTCGTTGAACCTTTCTATTTGTAGTGATAGTTGAGCAATCTATTCTTCTTTTGATTTGCTCAACTGTTCGTTTATTGTTGCAGCTTGCTCAATGCTTGAGATAGTTCATGTCGCTTCTGTATTGCATGTTGATCAATCCTCTATTTCTCTTTGAGAAATTGCTCATTTAATTGATCATTTGACTGTCTCTGTGCTTCTAACTGTTGTTCCAACTGCTCTATCCTCTGCTACTTCTCTTCTACTTACGTATTTAATGAAATAATTGCTTGATCCTTTTCCTTGAGAAAATTGCTGACTTCTGATGCCTTGTCCATAGTAGCTGCTGCGTATGCTCCAGCATACTGAGATAGTTTAGTAAGATCTTCAGAAGGGTTGACTTCTTCTCTCCATACCACATTTGTTATCTCCATTTGTGAAGGCAAAAGAGAATATTGATTAAGTTTTCTCTTTTTCCTTTGTCTCTTGATTACAACCCTATGCTTAGGGTTGTAGAAGACATCCAAGGGTAGTATTTCTTCTACATGTAGAACAATTTCATCAGATGGATTGTCAGGGATTATCTCTACATATTTTTGAGTCATGGGTGGGCTGCTAGTTCCTTCAGTCATAACTGTATTAGTTGCTGACTTCTGACCAGTTGTCACCTCAGGTGTCCTAAATCCTTGTAGGTTCTTATTATTACTGATGATTGAGTCAAATTGTTGCCATTCTTTGAGCAGCTTGGGATCAATGTGAATGTCTGAATCAATGAGTTCACTGCTTTTTTCTTGTCCCTGCTCCTGCTCTGGCAATTTTTATTTTTCAAGAACCTTCTCCACTAAAGGAGTCTTGTCATCAACTTTCTGTTCGGTTTCACTTGGCTGGCTTGTCAGGGTTGTAGCTAATAGGTCCAAAGGCAGAGTTTGCAACCTCTGATCTCTGAGCCTATTGAATGTTTCTAGCCCTTCTTCTTCATATCTGATCCTGGCCAATCCTTTAACTTGAAATAATGATTCAACTGAAGCAAATAAATTATCGAAGTCATCTACTTCATGATCAAATTTGGCAAGTTTGGATTGAGATGTGATGTTATGAGCAACCTTTCTTGGATCATATTGCCTGTTCAGAATTATGGCAAGATTCTGCTTTTGAATCTTTTCTGTCACTTTCTCTGCATGCTTGTAGTCATGTAAAGTGAAAATGCCACATCGTAAGGGAAATATAGGCCACATGTGTTTCTTTGAATCCCTAAGGGTTTTGGATGTCCCTTCCACTATTATTTGATAAGCCAATTCCTGAGCTAACAATTTATCATGAACATACAGGGGGAGAACATGGGGTTTAGTGAGGCTACCAAAAAGCCTTACACAGGTAAATTTTTCCTCCCTGAACCAACTACCTACTACTATCAAGTCAATTTCTGCTTCCTGGGATTTCCTGGGGGTAGCCTTATCAAAAATACAATAATATATAGGTAAAATAAAACCATTTCAAATTATATACAGGTGCTTTTTGTAGTGTGCCTTCCATAACTACTTGTGGTAAATATGGATCGGATTCAGATCTTGGGGAGTCCACCTCCATCCGAATACCAGATATTCGGAATTAAAACAAATAGTGTCCATCATATTTGCACTATAGTAGAAAGGGGGAATCATCTAGGAAGTTGTAGATGCATTCCTTCTGTATTCTAATATCTCATTGGCTAGTTTATCAGACAAAATATTTGCCCAATCCATAACATAACCATTAATTACTGCTTCCATTAGGGGGACCATATCTATAGTGAATTTGGTAGAATCATGTAGTCCCAAGAGTCTACACATCATAGCTCCAGCATAGCAACAAGGGGAAGCTAATGAGTCAACAGAGTACTACCTGATGACTCGTGCTTGTGTTTCTCTAGGAAGTGCCTCCATTGCTTGATTGGGTTTGATTCTGAGTCATTTTCCTTTGCAAACACTTCTAGGAATGCGTTGTTGTATCACTTCTTAGGTGGCAGCAAATGATACATTTGCCTGAGATCTTCAAACTTGAATGAGCCAAATATCCCTCCATCAACTATGAAAAATATTCTATCCGTAGTTGGGATTTTTTGAACCACCCATCTTACTACATCAGTGTATGGTAGAATCTTAGCCCACGCTGATATCCTGTCAAGATACGAACAAGCCAATTCTTTTAGAGTGCCCTCTAACTTGTTGGTTGAATCGGTAGTGGCTTCTTCTTCTAGTTCTTTGGGCTCCTTTGCTTCTATCAGATTATAAATGCTTTCGCAGCTGGTATTTCCCAAACCAAGGCATATCATATCTGAGATTAATCCTTTCTTGCTTGGTCCTGGATCTTTGGCTGTAGGAGTTGCTGTTGTGGACTTCTTTGATTTCTTCCCCATTTTCTTTGGATTCAAGAGTTCGGAGAGACTCTGCACAGACAATTGCAAACTATAATACAAAGATAGTGTTGCTGCAAGATAATATGAGAATGAATAGAATTATGGTGATTGACATACGATAAATGAAATACACTTAAGAATTACCACAGATGAAATCTTTTAAAGGATCTATCCTTAATTGTAATATTAAATAGCCGTTCGAATTTCCAATCATGGTAAATAATACCATAAATTCCCATCTCATTGATCATATACCGAATGATTAATTCAAGCATGCTGCAGATTTCCTCGATCGATGATCAGCCATAAATCAATAATTGCAATCGGGAGTTTCAAAGGGTGAGGCTTACTGACTTGCAATGAATATCTTTGATTTCCGAAAGGTAATATTATAATATAATGGAGTGGGATATTATGCATGCAAACCGTTTTTAGCGTATATTTACCTTTTGAGATGCGCACCCAATTAATTGATTGTAATCGGGATTTGGCTTAAGTTTTTATCCTTTTGTCATATGACTCCATTGATTGCTGATTGTGATTTACATTATCGCATCGGGAGATTTGATGAGGCCTTTACATATGTCCCTTTATCAACAAATATCTCTGATTACCGATTGCGATATCAGATCGAAAGATATGATGAGCCCTTGTGTGTGTTCCCTTGGCATTTGATTTCTCCGATTGTCGATTGTGATTCCCTTTTTGGATCAAAGGATTGGATGAAGCTTTGTTTTGTGTATGTCCCTTTGTCATTGCATATGCGATCTCCAATCGTTTTATCGCATTGTAGAATGATTTTATAATATTTTTAAGGAACACTTTGTTTTTTATTAAAAGGGTTTATATAATGATTCATTTACATCGGGCCTTTTAATAAAGATTTTTCTTATTGTGAGGTTAATACCAGTTTTATTTATGAACTCACAAATCAAACTAAGTTTATTTAAAAAGGGACCCATTTCATAATAAAATTTTTTGTAAAGGTTTTATGAAATGGGGGGTTGTTGTACAACACAACAATTTGCGATTCTCTGGAAGAAGTAGTTATCTCTGAGAAAATAATATAATACTTTAACTTTTTTAATCTAAAAACTTTAATAGATAGAGAAAATCTAATATAACTAGGTAATCATAAATTCTGAATATAATGAAAACTATTTTTGCTATCTCTTTCTCATCTCAAATTAAACACATTCTAAATTCAAGTAAACCTTAATTGGTTGATAATGATAAAACAAAAGACTTTTCCAACTCAGCTTGTATAATGACTCCTTTGTCATAGGTAGATCCACTGCTGCCAGCAAACGTCCATAGTCTCGGTAGGGTTACCTTTTAACCAGTTAATCATTCATTGTTCCATCCATTTCAGAGTATGATTTAAAAGAATGAATCCAAAAGATATGTTTCCACATTTTTTGTATTAAATTTTCTTTTTTCCTTATTTCTTTATTTTGTAAGGTAGAAAGCCATTGTCCTGGTTTGGTGGCCAGCTGTTGACAATGCCATTCACTGGTTGTAATTTAACTGAACAAGTTGGCTCGTGATGAGACCCCTTGTCTTATAATTATAAGCCATTACCCTATTTTGGTATGAAATGTTGGTAATGTCAGTTGAACTAGTCCCCTATGAACATGGTAAGCAGGCTTGTGATAAGACCTCTTATCTTCTATATCAAATATATTTTAGAATTACACTCTAAAAAATCATAAACTTTGATGGATGGGGTGAATAATTTTCTCCTTAAGAGAACATGGATGAAAATTTTGAGAGTTGAAGATGCTAAGATTGGATGAGTCTCTACTTTGTATTGATAACCTTTTTTAAGGCTTCTAAAACTTTTGAATGATTTACAGTATTTTCAAGTTTTGACAAGATTTCACAAAAATAAAAAGGGTTTTCAAAATTTAATTATATTTAATTTCCTAGATCTTTTCCTTTTGTTTCAAAGCTTTCATGTATCAAAAGTAAATATTATGACTATTTTATTTTAAGTAACCTTTTCAAAATAGTAAAGACAAATAGAAACCTATCCACAACTTTATTTCCTAAGATAGAAAATAAACTAATTATTCACACGAATATAGCTGAAAATTGAATATTTACAAAGTGAGAAGGAGTTACCTCCTCAATTGAAGATTTTTTTCAAAATAAGCCCATTGATAGGAAGAGATTCTCTCTTTCCTGATAGATCTTGCAATATGAATGTAGATAGGCCTATCTTCTCACTGATTTGTAATGGTCCAAGCCACATTTTCTAAAACTTAGTGTGTTTTCCTTTATCCTCATGGGCTTTATCCCATTTCAAAACTAGATCACCAACTTGTAAATGTTTTGAGCCGGTTGAAGTTGTATCAAAAGAAGACTTGATAATTTGTTGATGCTTTGCATGTGTAATTTGAGCTTTCTCCCTTTCTTCCTCTAGTTTCAAAATCTGATCATGTCTCAGTTGAATAGAAGATGAGGGATTTTCTTCAATAAACTGCACTAAAGCTAATGATGGAAGTACTAAGTTTGCTGGTATGACAACCTCTTTTCCATACACTAGATTAAATGGAGAAGTGCCTATTGAGGCCTTCTGTGTTATACGGTCTGCCCATAGTGCAAATATCAAAGACTTATGCCAGTTTTTATGATTCTAATCAATAGTTCTCTTAATGATTTTGATAAGATTTTTATTGGTGGATTCTACTAAACCATTACCCTGAGGGTAGTATTTCGTAGAATATTTCAATTTGAATCCTCTTTTGATAGCAAATTCAAGTATGGAATTACCAGAGAAATAAGATGCATTATAAAAAATAAGATTGTTTGGGAAACCAAACTTGGTAACGATGAACTGGGTTATGAATTCAATGATTGCTTCAGAGCTTATTGTTTTCAAAGGAATTGCTTCTACCCACTTAGTAAAGTAATCGATAGCTGTAAGGATATACCTATGTTGTTTGGATGAATGTGGAATAATTTCTCCAATGATATACAATCCCCATTGTTCAAAAGGTTGTTCAATGTTGACTGGTTGCAAAGGAAAAGCTGGCGTCCTTTGTCTTCCACTATTAGTTTGACATGTTTGGCATTTCCTTACATATTCAAGAGTGTCTTTAAATAAGGCGGGCTAGTAATACCCAACATGAATAATTTTGTGGGCTGTTGTATCAGCTCCAAAATGTCCTTCTGCCGAACCATTATGTAGTTCCTGCAAGACCTTTTGTGCTTTAGGTTTTTCTAAGCATCTTAACAAAATTGAATCATAATTCCGTATAAACAATACATCATCAACAATCATGAAGTTTTTTCCTTCAGTCTTATGGCACATTTGTTTTTATAGGAAATATTAGGAGGAGCATATCCATTTTTTAAATAGAATATCAAATCTGCATATTGGGATTCAGAATTAATGGTACTTATCTCATTGATCTCTTCAATACTGTTTGTACCTTCATGTTCCTGAATATGAGAAGCTCCTGCTAAAAACCTGTAAAAACCTTGGCCTTTGACAATATTTGCTGGTTTTATGTCCAAATCATATTCTTGTAATGTCGTGACCCAATTTGCCCTTTTTTCTCCCAATTCCCTTTGAACTAGTAACTATCTTACTGCTGAAAAAGGAACTATAACTTTTGTGTGAGCCTTTAAGAGAAAGGGCCTAAAGTGTTTAATGGCTTTATATACAGAAAAGGCTTTCTTTTCGACTTCAGAGTAATTAAGTTCAACATCTTGAAGATTTTAACTATAAAATGAAATTAGTGTTTCCAAGTTTTGATCATTGATTTGTGTCAGCACTACTGCATAAGATGAATAAGATGCGAGAGTATATAGAATGAAATGATTTGAAAAATCAAGGGTGTTTAATGCAGGAGCATTTATGATCGCTTACTTGATCGAATCAAAATTTTATTTCTCTATATGTCAAATATAAGAAAAACTGAACTCAAAGAAATCTAAGAATTGCAAGCAAAGTAAACTAAAATCACATTACATCAACTCATATTCTGACCCCTCTCCATTCGACTCGCTCTGGCTTTAGGAGGTAATCATAAACAACTTGAGCAATCTAATATCTAATTTGCAGAAAATAAAACTAATATCAAACTACACACTTCATACTTCAATCCCTCGCCATTTGACTCGCTCTGGCTTTAGGAGGTAACTGAGAATGTCATGAGCAATTCAATAACTAACTTGCAGAAAAATAAACTAATATCAAACTACACACTTCATATTTCAATCCCTCACCATTTGACTCGCTCAGGCTTTAGGAGGTAACTGAGAATGTCATGAGCAATTCAATACTAACTTGTAGAAAAATAAACTAATATAAAACTACACACTTCATACTTCAATCCCTCACCATTTGACTCGCTCTGGCTTTAGGAGGTAACTGAGAATGCCATTAGTAATTCAATAACTAACTTGCAGAAAAGTAAATGAGAAAAACTGAAATAAATAACACAATGCTGGAACTAAAAACTAAAGGAAATGAAAATTAGCAGAAGGACAAAAATTATCCCATGTCATTAGTCATTAGAAAACTATGTGTTGCCCGGGCTGCCTATTGTGATCTGAAGCAAAATCACTAATCAGTTAAAAATGTGAAAAACTATGGACAGTTATCAAACGTTAACACCATAAGAACTGTGATACATATACAAGTGAATGGTTATGGCATAAGAACATAAATAAATGAAACATTAAACTATACAATAATAAACAAGACCTCGGCCTGTGCAGGGGCCCTCTGCACAATCCTCGGACAGTCAACGATCAACCACCAATTGAGCTCAAAAATAGAGATTTCTCATGTATTAAAAAGCAATCACAATACAGTGATAAAGTACGGCACAGTGGGTTCCTTACAGTCAAAATTACATCATCAAAAAGCTAACTCCTATGCGTATGAGAACGCATTATTTATAACAGAGGATAATCTAACTATTTTCCTACATTCAGTGCTGAGACAAGACACGTAAACGACCACGTCCCACGATTTAGCACTATGGCTGCCGTGAGGATTTAATCGTTGGAACTTGGCTGTTGAATCCAGTTCATGGAGAAGTCCTACATAGGTCGGCTGGTAGACTTAAGATTTTTTGACAATCATAATTTCAAAAATTATTATCTTTGCAATGGTAAAGGATTAGGAGGCATGGGGGTACTTGTTGGAAATCCCTTGACATCCTTTATAAGTTGATATAAGAACAATTTTGTGATGTTTTCATGAATGTGAAGGAAAATATTTTTTCATGTCAGCCCTAGATTTTTATCACAACTTAGAATTAAATCTTTAGGCTAGGATTGGGTATTTTTCATAAAATGAGGAATAAGGATAATAGAGACATTGCTTCAAGGGAAAGCTTCAAAAAGGGCTTCAACAATGTTAGGGCATCATGCATAATATTAGGGTTTCAATCAATGTTAGGTCTTTTTGCAAGCTAGGGCATCATCACACTTAGGGTTTCCTTTTCATGTATTCTATTGAACTTGATCATTGTGCTAGGGTCTTATCATCAGGATCGACATCATATAGTTAGGGCTTTATGGTCACATTTTTCATTTAGGGTTAGGGCTTCAACTTCAACAATGCCATATTGACATCAATGACAACTTTGACCAACACAAACAAATGGTTCAAAATCCACCAAATTAGCAACTGGGATGAAAAACAAACCACAACCATGAAACTCAGGACCCAAAGATGCCCAGAAATAATGTAAGACTCAAATATGCTTAGAAAGAACATAAGAACTCGAATGCAATACATAGGCAAAGCACCGTCACCAGCTACTAGCCACTAGCTAACCCAACACAATTATCATAGACCTCACCGTAATAAACCTTCACATTTTCAAAACAACAAAAACTTCATAACTCAAGGCGCCCCTAAAGACTCAAACTCTAAATAAAAATACCTCAGAGTACAAGAATTTTCCATTAACCTTTAAACTTAGCCAAGAACTGAACTATAAAACATTGGTGAACTAACCCCAACAACACCAACGGACACATGTACATGAAAGACCCATGTAACATACCCCATTACCACTCAAGGTCCTCTCTAAAGTAGAAATAGGTCACTATTATAATGACTCGACCTCCAATGTCTAGTCATGGAAATGGGATCTCAAAATTTGACAATGCAAACTCAAAATTACAACTATAAACATATTATATTAACATAGTTTCATGACATTACAAATATCATGAGAACACTTTGTCATGTACCCCTATTAAATTTATCTTATGCACACTTGCAAAAACTTGACTTTCATCTCTCACACATTTTGTTAAGCACTTTGCAAGTAAACCTTTCTTCAAAATATCTTGTATACAAACAATTGAGTAGCATTTATCATGTATACATTTTGTCAAACATTTTGTATGAGATTAAATCAGAAGCATTACACTTATTCCACTTTTTACATACTGACTAAAAACATGCCATTTAATCATACCACTTTTCCATTTCATTGCATGTAACTTTTCAAATTCCTTGCATGCAACTTTTCAAATTCTTTACATGTAATTTTTCAAATTCTTTGCATGCATATTTGCAATTTATTTGTATGCAAATAGGAATAGATCAACATTATTATCACACAAAAATACCATCCCCAACCACAAAACAACATTTTCATTGAGACATTTCATCATACAGTTTATATGCAATAAATATTTAAACCATTTAAGCATTTCTTCATGTTGAAAATGCAATAAGAAAAATTAATTTATCCTTGAATTAAATTGGGAATAAAATTGTAATTCCACATCTCATGACAACTTGTATTAGTTAACTAAGTTAATTTGAATTAGTTGGATCAATTAATTCGAGTTGAGGGTCTAACTTGAGTCATGTAGAGTGTCTCCTACATTATAGGATCCCTGGTTGAGTTTATTTTGAGTTGCAATTAATTAATTCAATTTAACTGAGTTAAAGTCGGTTAAACTAGTTCTAATTTTTGGAGGAACTAGTGGGATGTCTAGTAGCTCTGGTTGAGTTTATTTTGAGTTGCAATTAATTAATTCAATTTAACTGAGTTAAATTCGGTTAAAATAGTTCTAATTGTTGGAGGAACTAGTGGGATGTCTAGTAGTGTGGTGTTGCCTACAGTGATCAACCAGTAAACTAATGATTCACTCATAAGTAACTCAACCAGGGCTCGAATTGTCAGGTGGTGCATGCAATCAGAGGAAGGCATATGAGGATTACACAATTCCAATTGAGAAATTTCCCTAATTAATAGTGGGCTAATTCCAAAGGAAACAATGCAAGGAAATAGGGACTTGGGAAAGAAAAAAAATTGTTTAAGTATTAGCTTGGGCTTGTCTAGGAAGTTGTGAGACAGATAGAGATAGTGCAGAGGTTGCTCAGGCTTAAGAAAAGCATTGTAATCTTCTTATATTTTCTGACTAATGCAATATAAAGATCGCAGGGTTTTTTAGTTGTGGCTTTCCCTAGGAAATCATTGTGTAATGTGTTGATTGAATTTTTTCTCTTATATTCTTCGTGATTTCACGATCGTTTAATTATTTAGGTTGATCAGTAGAGTAGATTCAAGTCTATCGTTTTTGTAAGTTACAATTATAATTTTGAATCTACAAGGAATTTCTACATGGTATTAGAGCATAAATCACTCTAGAAGAGGAGAATATGAGTTTGTCTTTTGTAGCTGAAATCGAAATTGCAGTATCATACTTCAAATCCAACATGATGTTGTTCTACAGATTGAGACTTGAATATGCGCTTGAGGGTAGTTCAAACTATATTTCTTGGAAGTATAGGATGGAGGTAGTGTTGGAAGACAATGGGCTTAAGGAATTCATAAACAAGGATATTCCTAAGCCTCCCACAACCAATGCTCGAGATTTGGCAAAGTGGAGAAAATGTGTTGCAAAGGCGAGAAGGATTATCCTAGAAGGAGTTCGAGATCATATTGTCTCAAATCTCCATGGTAAGGAGACTCCATACGCAATGTGGAATGCCTTGAAAAACTCGTTTCAATACAACAAGGACCACAGGAAGCTGGCTCTAAAGGACAAGCTTAGGAAAATCAAGATGGAGAAGGGTGACACAATACCAAAGTACTTGAACAAGTTCACCCAATGTCGGGATGAGCTTGGAAGTGTTGGTGTTACAATTGTTGAAGAAAATATTATTAGCCTAGCACTTATATCCTTCCAAAGAGTTGGCATAGCTACAAGGACATAGTAAATGGGAGGGAGAAGCTACCAGAGCGGGAGCGTTTGTGGTCCGACTTGGTGCAAGAAGAGATTCAGCGGAACACCAAAGTTGGATCCTCACCCAAGCATGATGATGGCGAGAATTGTTCCTTAGATAGAAAGGCAAAGAAATGGAAAAGGAAGTCATCCCATTCCAAATTAGATTCCATTTAGGGTGGCAAGAAGAAGGGCATGCTGAAGATTAAATGTTTTCATTGTCATGATCTAGGACACTATGCCATGAAGTTTCCGCACAAGAAGTTTGGAAAGAAGCCCTCAGGAGAAGCGGCAGGTGAAGCTCTTGCTTCAAAATTCAAGCTAGATTTCACCCTCATCACTTGCATGGTGACATCGATGATGGGTAGGGTTTGGCGTCTAGATAGTGGAGCCTCTTTCCATATGACCAGAAACAAGGAATTCTTTAGTGACTTGGAGGAGAAGGACCTCCAGATGCTCATTGAAATAAGAGATGATAGGAGATATAGCACGACCGACATAAATATTATTACCTTTCAGAAGGTGTTTGGTTCTCCTCTCACATTAAAATATTTCATGTATGTTTTGGGTTTGAAGAAGAATTTGGTTTCAGTTTCCATGTTGGAGGACCATGGCTATGATGTGATATTTATAAAAGGAAAGTCTTTCCTTCATCACGTAGCCTCAGGACAAGTGAAGTGGATCGAGGTTCATCTGAAAAACCTATACAAATTGGATGTAGAAGAGTATGCTTCTTTGAGCACAAAAGAAAAGAAGGTGCAGAGCTGAGACATTGTTGAGTTGTGGCATAGAAGATTGGGTCACTTCCACCATGGAGCTTTGAAGATCATGCAACAAATTTGTATAGGACTTCCCAAGGGTACACTAGATCATAGGGACACACACAAAGGGTTTACATTGGGGAAGCACACCAAAGCTACCTTTCATGATAAGGACAACCAAGCACAAGCGATTCTTGAAATAGTTCACTTAGGCATGTTTGGACCATTCTCGATAGCGTCCATGGTCAAGAAAAGGTATTATGTAATATTTGTAAATGATTTTTCTTGTAAGTGTTTGATTTTATTCATGTAGAAGAAAGAACAAACATTCGCTAAATTTTGTTCATTTAAAGCACTTGTTGAGAAATACACTGGCAGGAAATTTAAAGCTCTCAGGAGTGTTAGCTATGGAGAATATGTGTCGAATAAACTCAAGAAATTTTGTGCATTAGAAGACATTCGATAGGAGTTAATAGCACCCCATAATCCACAACAGAATGGGGTGGCTAAAAGGTAGAAAAAAATTATTGTCGGAGTTGCAAGGGCAATGTCAAATGATCAGGGCCTACCATTTCACTTGTGGGCTAAAGCACGCAACATAGTTGTATATGTGCATAACATGAGTCCTCGTCAGATTCTTGGGATGAGTACACCAAAAGAAGATTTTTCAGGTAAGAAACCAAATGTGGCACACTTCAGGATCTTTGGTTCATTAGTTTACCATCATGTTACCAACGATGCAAGGAAAAATCTAGAACTGATAGATAAGTTTGGCATATTTGTGGGGTGCAATAATACACCTCACAACTATGGAGTGTACCTACCATCTCAGAGGATGACAGTGGTTCATAGATATGTGAAGTTTGATGAAGAGAAGGCCATGAGATGTTCACTTGAGAGGGAGCTTTAGTTTCATGGGGAAGAGGAGCTTTTAGCTCCAAAGGAAGAACCTTGGGATGATTTGGAGAAACCACATGCAGAAGAGCAGAGAGTGGAAGCACCCAATCATGCGGAGACTTCCAGAGATGGAAGGAATCACACCATAGAGGTTGACAGAATGATGCATGATGCTAGAGAGAATATGGGAGCACCCACATCATAGTGCAAGAAGAGGAGGTCACCAAATCGGTACACTGGCTACATGGCTCTGATGAGTGAGAGTGTAGAGATTGAGCCATCCTCATTGAAGGAAGCAGTACAAAAACTAGTATGGGTTGATGCCATAGTTGAGAAGTGTGAATCCATTATCAAAAACAATGTTTGGGAAGTGGTTCCAAGACTAGTAGACAAGTTATTGGTGAGTTCCATATGGATTTAAAAGGTAAAGAAAGCAACAAATGGGAATCTGTAGAAACACAAGGCCATATTTGTGGCCAAAGGGTTCTCTCAGGTGGAGGGAATTGATTACGAGGAGGTGTTTTCTCCAGTAGCAAGGTACTCTTCAATCAAATCTATTCTAGCACTTTCAGTGCAGATGGGATGGAAGATACATCAAATGGATGATGCTTTACAATATTTTTCTTTTGATCCAAGCATAAAGAACATGATTTTCAGATACATTAAGGATAAAATAATCATTATGAAAACTGACCATAGCTACAAAATTCAATAAACACCATGACATAACTTGCCACCCCTTTATATATATATGGATTTATTCTATTTGACCATAGTCCAAAATATAATACATGGTTTATATTTATTGGGTCATGGTAAAAACGATATCATATGAAAGGGTAGCACCAAAGCCTATATAATCCATCAATCCAAGTATGGTGAGAAGATAATTAAAGTCAGAATTTGTTGTTTAGCCCACTTTTTAATAGTTTGAGTGGAGAGCCCATTTTGGCATTATGTGCCCACCTTTGTAAAAGTAATGAGTGGAGAGTTTGTATGGGTGTTAGCCCACTTTTGTAATATTGAATATTTTTCCCACTCTTCTTGTTATCGAGTGGAGAGGATTTTGGCATATGCCCACTTTGTAATAGTGGAAAACTATTAGAATTTTTCCCACTCTTTTGTTAGTGAGTGGAGATTGTAAATAGTTGCCCCTTCTCTAGGAGAGTTTCCCATTTTCATGGATATTGTCAAATTTTGTATCCCACTCTTTTTAGTTATCAAGTGGAGAAGATTTTTTCCCTTTTTGGAAGGGAGATTAATCTATAGAGGTCCTCACGCCTTGTTAATCGATTTCTTGTGGAGAAGTAGGAAGAATGGTCAAAGGCTTGTAAATGAGTTGACATTAATAAAGAAAGGCCACTCAAGGTTGGCGAGGACTTAGAGACATATTCTGAGTAGTGAACGAACTTCGTTATCAACTTTATTTTCATTCTCTCTTTGTGACTCTTTCTATGATATTCATTTGTGTGCTCCTTTCAAGAATTTGATTGTGTACTTTTAACTAACAAACTCACATTCATCAGCAAGATCTTTACTAGGCTTGTATTAATTTCATTATAAAAATTATATATTAGGACTTAAACAAAGAAATAAGTGTTATAGTAGGCTGCAAAAGTATTGCTTATTCTTTGAAAGGATTGAAGTATATTAGTATGTAAGCCCAATCCCTGATTCTTTTTTCTTTGATAATATTTGTTACAAGAACAGTGAATCAAATTTTGATTTTTTTAGCATCAGAGGTATTCCCATGCCTAAGTTGGTCTTGAATAAAAATGAAAATAAAATTAGTTTTGGGGCTTGAGGTTGGCCTAGGAAGAAAATTCAACCCAACCACATGAAAGGGTGTGTTCCTTTGGTTAATTCACCCCCATTCGACTAGTATATATGATCCAAGTGGATCTCTAATGGGTCAAAAATCAAATTCTTCGGATCCTAATGAAACCAACACCAAATCGAAGATCTCATTGCAATTTTTCCAATGGTGCAAAGGGCACCTCAATCCATGATCGTATGTAGAAAATGTGCTCAGTCAAAGTTGTGGTCAAAATTGGAAAAATGATAGGATTGTGGGCATTATGAAAAATGTTTGGTGCTATAACTCAGGTGTTGTCCTTGATGGCAACACACGCAGATGGAAGATCTTAGTTCAAGCTCTCAGAATGAAAGAAAAAGAGATATACGTAGGTTCCTCTTAACCAAGTCGCGTATACACGTAGTTTAGGCGTTCAAAAGGCGCGTATATGTATGCATGCACTTTCATGCAGAGAAAAGCACGTACATGTGGGAAAACTTATTGTTGGTCCATGGTATTTAGTCTGTTATATTTAGACCTATGTTTTTGGACCTTGGTATTGCATCTGAAGTGTTGAACCCAAGTATTGGGTCCCTAGTATTGGTTCCAAATGGTTTTGGACCATGGTATTGAGCAAGGCCTAAAACTATAAAAAGGGAAGGAGATCATTGGGCAAAGGCAGGAACTGAAGTATTGAATATCTTACGAAGAGCAAGATCTAGAATTGGGTTATGGTGCATTACTGGACCTGAACCAAGGAGGAACCTCAGCGCTAAAAGATGGATAAGTTCTATTGATGGGTCGAGATCTTAAGGCTTGAATAGTAGTATCATTGTGTGATTTTTGATCTGTTATAATTGGCACATGATTAGATCTATGAATCTGATAAATTGGGTATAACTTATCTCTGATTAAGTAAAAAGGGTAATGTATCTTTTATAGATTTGTATGCAGGTTCAGCACATCAAAGGTGTGTATACAGGCGGTTTCAGCAAGTGAAGACAACGTATACGCTGGTTGGCCTTAATACAACTGCGTATGTACGTAGGTTTCTACATATTGAAGTAGCGTACATCTCATGAAATATGTTTTAGCTACTTCTGTTTATTGCTGCAGTGTTCTGGGTTCAGAATTGGTGTCTGGTTACTATTATTGTTTTCTCGTTACATCATTCTGAGAAGTGATTGGTTGATGCAGTATTGGGTTGTACAAAGGAGATTGGTTGATGCAGATATACTTGATGTTTGATTGATGTTATTCATGGATCCATTCTGAAAATTTATGAAACGTGGTCCTTGGAAGAAAAGAGAAGGTTGTAGCCTTCTGTAGGTCAGCACCTACGTACTAGTACCTCAGCTAGTACAAGAGCTAAGGGGGTTGTAGCTCCCTTCCAGAAGAAGCTGGAGAATGAGAGAAGGTTGTAGCCTTCTGCAGGGAGCAGCCTGCGTACTGGTATAAGACTGCACTAGTATAGAATCATTGTAAAAAGAATTTTCAAATTAAAAGAAGATAGAGATGAATTGCAACAAGTGGTTTTCACCCACATTGGGTTTCCACCTTATATCTTGGTGTTCATGTGTGTTGCTTATGTGTGATGATTTGTTCTGCTTTACTGCTCCTGTTTACTGTTCATAGTATTAATAATGTTCTGATCCACTCATTAAGAAGCAACTAACTGAATTATAAGTTTACTGGATATACGCTTGTTGCATTACACACAATTGCGTATACACGCGTTTTTTCCTTAACTGAAGTAGCGTATATGAATCTGAATATAGAAATGAAAAATTTATATTTATTTGATAATATTGATTCACCCCCTCTCTCAATATTATTTCCAACAATTGGTATCAGAGCAAGTCCTTCAAAAGAAGCTTGATCGCTTGAAGGAAGATCTATCATCATGAGCAACTACAAAAAAGAGGCATCGATCAGGCCACCAATTTTTTATGGGAGCAACTTCATCTATTGGAAGGTAAGAACCAAAGCCTATCTTCAATTTCTTGGTACAGAAGTCTGGGATATCGTGGAAACAGGATACACATTTCCATTTGCAACTCCTACAAATACAGCTGGTAGGAAGCAATATGAAACAAATGCAAAGGTTGTCAATACTCTATTAGGGATTCTATCTCAATCAGAATTTATCAAGGTTATGCAGCTCAAAACCGCAAAATAAATATGGGACAAGATCATTCTGAGCTATGAAGGAGATGATCAGGTAAAACGAGCAAAACTACAAACTCTCAAAATTCAATATGAAAATCTCAGAATGCACAATGATGAAAATGTGGCTAACTATTTCCTACGTATAGATGAGATTGTTAATTGTATGAAAAACTTGGGTGAAGAAATAAAAGAATTTGTTTTGGTTGAAAAGGTTTTAATATCTTTGTCTTCTAAGTTTGAATCAAAAGTTTCTGCCATAGAAGAAAAATAAAATCTACAGAGAATTACCATGTCACAGCTGCACATAATCCTAACTTCTTAAGAAATGAGAAAAGGGGGACCATCAGACAAGAGAGAAGCCATATTCAAAGCCTCAGGAAAAGGAGATTACAATGACTCAGGACATATGTCAGAAGAAGAGGAAGAATCAAACTTTGTCAAGAACCTTCAACGAGGTTCTGGAAGATTCAAAGGTAAGCTACCTTTCAAATGTTTTGCTTGTGGAAGAATCGGTCACTATGCTACCAAATGTCCTCATAAAGATAAGATTGACAAAGGTAAGGAACCTGTTAGATGGAACAGAAAACAGAATATAAGTAAGAAGAGCTATTATACACATGAAGACGGTGATGGATTTTCAAATAGTGATGAAGATGAACAATGCAATGATTATAGACATTTGATGGCCTTTGAAGATGATGATTTCTTGGATGCTATCGATGAAGAAGGTCTTTATGAAGAAATTTTTAAACTTAAATTTGTTCGGAGGAAAAGAATATGATTATAGATACTCTGACATTCCAACTTGATGAAAGAGGATAACACAATGAAAAGTTAGAATGTGAAATTGTGGGACTTAGAAAAGATATTGAGAAATCAAATGCTCTTAATCTTAGATTTGCTAAAGGATCTGAAACTTTAGATGAGATTATCAAAGTGCAGGGTTCTCCTCTAATCAAGACAGGTCTTGGGTATACTGAAGAAGCATCTCAAGAACATAGCCATCCACCTCCAAAAGTTATCTTGATGCAGCAAGGAGAAGTGAACAAGTTGACAATCAACAACCAAAGCATATTGCAGATCACCAGGTAAATCAGGGACAATTTACTTCAAGAATGAACAAAGATCATCGAGTAAATCGGGGGCAATCTACTTCAAGGATGAATAGAAGCTACAAACCACAGGTAAATCATTCTCAATTTTCCTCAATAATGGATGTCAATGGAAACTACAATCATTTGGTCGGTAGGTTTGATAATCGTAGGAATTTCTTCAATGGCCAATGTTTCTCTTGTCATAATTTTGGTCACAAAGCTGCTCAATGTGTTGCCTACAAGACCATCATGACTAGAGAAGCTCAAAAAACAAAGGAGTATGACTGGGATCATGAAAAGGACCTACAATAACTTTTCTTCTCTTGAAAATGAAATAGAATGCTCTATTTGTAACAACTTCGGTCATGAAGAATTTGAATGCAAGAGTAGGTTTCAGCAAACAACTCAGAAGGGGCAAGCTTGATTAAGTCCCAAAACATGGAGAAAGAAAGATCTGCAACCAAAAATATGTGGTATAGCCTTATATGCAGAAGGGTAGGAAAACCAGTGGTACATCGACAGTGGATGCTCGAAACATATGACAGGTGATAAAGAAAAACTTCAGTCATATAGTGCCTTAGAAAAGGAAAGGAAGGTCTCATTTGGAAATGACACCCTTGCACTCATAAAAGGTAAAGGTTCTGTTATTTTGAAAGAAAAGGTCAAAGCGGGAAATGTTATGTATGTTGATGGCTTAAAGCATAATTTATTGAGTGTCAGCAAAGTGTGTGATCAAGGAAATGAGGTAATATTTCGATCTAATGGCTATATTGTTTGTGAGCTTGATACAGGAGAAACAGTGATCAAAGGCATAAGAACTCCAAATAATTGATACATACTCAAAGGAGGACAATAGCAATGCTATCTAAGCAAGAATTTTGAACACTCGCTATGGCACAGAATATTAGGACATCTAAGCTTCTCTCAGATAAGGAAAGCTTGCAAATATCAGGCGGTTCGTGATCTCCCTGACATTAGAATTCCAGACAATACAATATGCAAATCATGTCAGTTTGGTAAGAAAACCAGAACTAATTTCCCTGAAAAGGAAGGATCAGCTAGCAGACCACTTGAACTTGTCCATACTGATGTATGTGGTCCATCTAGGAAAAGGTCACCTCGAGGAGAAGAATATTTTATATTGTTCATTGACGACTTTTCCAGGATGTGTTGGATAGGACTTATGAAGCATAAAGACGAAGCTTTTGAAAAGTTCAAAGCATTCAAAGCCTTGGTTGAAAATGAATCAGATCGTAGAATCACATGCCTCAGGTCTGATCGAGGAGGGGAATTTACCTCGGATCAATTTTTCAATTTTTGTGAAGAACATGGAATAAGAAGGGAATTCTCTACTGCAAGAACTCCTAAGCAAAATGGAGTAGTGGAAAGGATGAACATAACGGTTCAAAAAATGGCTCGTGCTATGCTTGATGAGCCTAAAAATATCGCAACCTTCTGGGGTGAAGCTGCGTTTGCTGCAGTTACTATTCTCAACAAGACAAATGTTCGGGTAAACAACACTCAAACTCCTCATGAACTTTGGTATGGTAAGACTCCCATAGTAAAATACTTCAAAATTTGTGGAAGCAAATGCTACATCAAAAGGACTACTGTAAACCTTGACAAGTTTGAACCTAGAGCAGATGAAGGCATTCTTCTTGGTTACTCTCCCCACAGCAAAGCATATAGGTGTTACAATAAAAAACTTGGAAACATTGTTGAAATCATTGATGTAGTGGTTGATGAAGAAGGAAACATTCCTTGGAAGGTAAAATCTGAATATTTCGAAGATGATGAGGACTATCCTTTAGCATCAAATCATACTTATGATGAAGAAGAAACCCATGAGGCACCAGAAGAACAGATAAGGATAGAAGAAAAAACTTTATCCAGGTATGTTCAAAAGAATCATCCAGAAACTCAAATTTTGGGGCAGAAAGAGGCAGGTGTACAAACAAGAAGAACTATTTTAGAAGCTTCAAGCTATCTAGCATTTCTCTCCTCCACTAAACCACAAAATGTAAGAGAATCATGCAAAGATGAATGCTGGGTCAAGGCCATGAATGAAGAACTGGAGCAGATTGAAAAGAATAACACTTGGGACTTGGTACCTAGACCAAACGATAAGAATGTCATAGGGACAAAATGGATATTCAAAAGCAAGCTGAATGAAAATGGAGATGTGATTAGAAACAAGGCCAGACTTGTTTGTAAAGGGTATGCTTAACAAGAAGGTATAGACTTTGAAGAAACTTTTGCACCAATTGCTAGACTTGAGGCCATAAGAATGTTCCTTGCTCTTTCTAGCTTTCAGAAGTTCAAAGTGTTTCAAATGGACGTGAAATCTGCCTTTCTGAATGGAGACTTGGATGAAGAAGTGTATATTGAGGAACCAGATGGGTTTATCCTTGGAAATGATCCAAAACTTGTATGTAGACACAAAAAGGCTCTCTATGGCCTTAAACAAGCTCCAAGGGCTTGGTATTATTGGTTGGATAAGTACCTCCATCAACAAGGTTTTACAAAAGGATCAACATATAGAAATCTATATATAAAAATTGACAATGATAAGTTGCTAATACTTGTAGTGTATTTTGATGATATCATCTTTGGTAGCAATGAAGAAGACATGAGTCAAAACTTTGCCTTGGTGATGCAAAAAGAATTTGAAATGTCCTTGCTTGGTGAGCTCACATATTTTCTTGGTTTACAAGTCCAAGAAAACAAAGACGGTATTTTTCTATCACAAACCAAGTATCTCAAGCAGATCTTGAAGAAATATGGGATGGAGGATTCAAAACTAGTATGTACCCCTATGGTAACAGGATGTAGCATCAGTGCAAATGATGAATCAGCAACAGTACATCAACCAACCTATAGATCCATGATTGGTAGTCTGCTCTATCTAACAGGTACCCGACCAGACATTATGCATGCAGTGGGAATAGTTGGAAGGTTTCGAGCAAATCCAAAGGAAACTCATCTTCAAGCAATTAAGAGAATTTTCAAGTATCTTCAAGGAACTCAAAACTATGGCTTATGGTATCCTAGAGGTACAAATCTCACACTTCATGCATATAATTATGTAGATTGGGTAGGAAGCATGGATGACAGAAAAAGCACTAGTGGTGGTGCATTCTTCATGGGTTCTAGATTAGTATCTTGCTTCAGCAAGAAACAAAGTTCAATTGCATTATCTACAGCTGAATCAGAATATGTAGCTATTGCATCTTGCTGGACACAACTCTTTTGGATGATGCAAACATTGCAAGACATTCAAATCACTTGTACTCCACCTATCTCCATTTTTTGTGATAATACAAGTGCAATCAGTATTTCAAAGAATCCAGTCATGCATTCAAATACCAAGCACATACCTATCAAATATCATTTTCTTCAAGAACAAGTGCTTGAACAAAAGGTCAAATTGGAGTATGTTCCCTCCAAGGAATAAGTTGCTGATATACTCACCAAACCACTGCCCAAGGAGACATTTGAATACCTCAGACAAAATCTAGGAGTAGTTGATGCATCATCTTGCTGTTGAAACTTGTCTGTTTCAGAGAAAAGTGGTTGTACACGAGTTTAATGAGGAGAATCTGTGTACATATGTTGGTTTATGTGGATTTAGTCACGTATATGTTGATTTAAAGACAAATAATGGGCCAGGCTTAGGATGAAAAGAGTCCGATATGGGTCTGACAGAGACCATCTGGAACAGGTTCAGGGGGAGCATATATTCTTCTAATAATGCATTGTTGGCATTATCTTAAAAGATATTGGTTCAATTTCACAGTTGTTTTGGTTTCAGGTGGAACAGGTGAAGAGGGAGAACATGGTTGCCGGTCTGAATGATGATTGACAGATGTTGCTGATGACAGTTGTTGATAGCTATCATAGTCTTACTGTAGATATTTCGTCTCTATGTCATGTATTTATTTTCTTATCAAGGTCATGTAATGGCCTATCTTGATTTCCCCATTATGCCTGGGATGGATGATGTAATGTTCTTGTTTTATCTTCTGTAAATTCTTGGTGTATCCCCACTTGGTTGGGTGAATGAGTCAATATTTGTATATTCCCACTTGCTTGGGAGATGGATGTATGTATGAGTCTTTAGTGATAGGAAGGTCATTTATGATGTATAAAGTCATGATTCTTCTTATAGAACATCTTCTTGCAAACCTTTCTTACAGTCAGGGGGAGCTTGGATAGCACAGCAAGGCAGAGAATTCAGAATGTACTCAAGGGGGAGTATAACCATTTGCCCTTGATGACACAGGGGGAGAATGATTTTGAGTGTCTTGGGGTTGCCATCAAGTCCCATGGGGGAGATTGTTGGCATTATGACAAAGGTTTGGCGTTATAAATCAGGTGTTGTCCTTGATGGTGACTCACTTAGATGGAAGATCTTAGTTCAGGCTCTCAGAATGAAAGAAAAAGAGATATATGCAGGTTCCTCTTAACCAAGTCACGTATATACACAGTTTAGGTGTTCAAAAGGTGCATATACGTATGCATGCACTTTCATGCATAGAAAGGCACGTACATGTGAGAAAACTTATTGTTGGTCCATGGCATTTAGTCTGTTATATTTAGACCTATGGTTTTAGACCTTAGTATTGCATCTGAAGTGTTGAACCCAGGTATTGGGTCCCTAGTATTGGTTCTAAATGGTTTTGGACCATGGTATTGAGCAAGGCCTAAAACTATAAAAAGGGAAGGAGATCATTGGGCAAAGGTGGGAATTGAAGTATTGAATATATTATGAAGAGCAAGATCTAGAATTGGGTTATGGTGCATTGCTGGACGTGAACCAAGGAGGAACCTGAGCACTAAAAGATGGATAAGTTCTATTGATGGGTCGAGATCTTAAGGCTTAAATAGTAGTATCATTGTGTGATTTTTGATCTGTTATAATTGGCACATGATTAGATCTATAAATCTGATAAACTGGGTATAACTGATGTCTGATTAAGTAAAAAGGGTAAATTATCTTTTATAGATTTGTACACAGGTTGGGCACATCAGAGACATGTATACACGCGGTTTCAGCAAGTGAAGACAGCATATACGCTGGTTGGTTACGTATGTACGCAGGTTTCTACATATTGAAGTAGCGTACATCTCATGAAATATGTTTTAGCTACTTTTGTTTATTGCTACAATGTTCTGGGTTCAGAATTGGTGTCTAGTTACTATTACTATTTTCTCATTACAGCATTCTGAGAAGTGATTGGTCGATTCAGTATTGGGTTGTACAAAGGAGATTGGTTGATGCAGATATACTTGATGTTTGATTGATGTTATTCATGGATCTAGTCTAAAAATTTATGAAATGTGGTCCCTAGAAAAAAAGAGAAGGTTGTAACCTTCTGTAGGTCAGCACCTACGTACTAGTACCTTAGCTAGCACAAGAGCTAAGGGGGTTGTAGCTCCCTTCCAAGAGAAGATGGATAATGAGAGAAGGTTGTAGCCTTCCGCAGGTAGCAGCCTACATACCGGTATAAGACTACACTAGTATAGAATCATTGTAAAAAGAAGTTTCTAATTAAAAGAAGATAGAGATGAATTACAGCAGGTGGTTTTTACCCACATTGGCTTTCCACCTTACATCTTAGTGTTCATGTGCGTTGCTTATGTGTGATGATTTGTTCTGCTTTCCTGCTCCTGTTTATTGTTCATAGTATTAATAATGTTATGATGCACTCATTAAAAAGAAACTAACTGAATTATAAGTTTACTGGATATACGCTTGTTGCATTACACACAATTGCATATACACGCATTTTTTCCTTAACTGAAGTAGCGTATATGAATCTGAATATGGAAATGAAAAATTTATATTGATTTGATAATATTGATTCACCCCCCCTCTCAGTATTATTTCCAACAAGGATTTAGCAAAGCACTAGATAAAATTGGAACATTGCCAAATTGGCAGTCCAACCAAACTGGCAACCAAATTTAGTGGGCCTCAGTTAAATATGGCAAAGGGATTTAATTGTGGTTAAATCTGGTGGAACCGCCATTGCTGGCAGCATCCTGTCAAACTTGGTGGAAATTTGAGGCCCAATGGTATGGGGAAACATGGCCCAATCAGATGGTGCCATGTGGCACCCAACAGGTGGCCAGTTGGGCTTGGACCAACCTACATTAGCGAATTAGCTTGGTGGTTATGGTTAAATATTTAGCGGTTTCAAATATATATATATATATATATTATATATATATATATATATATATATATATATATATATATATACTATATTATTATATATATAACACACATTATCGTGTCGGCGTTAACAGTTTTAAAACGAAATTTATTACATTTCTATATATATAATATATATTATAATATATATATATATATATTATATATATATATATATAATATTAATTATTTATTATATATATATATATATATTATATATATAAACCAACGGAAAGTGGTTTCCGGTGGTTTGAACCCTCAACGTATCCATAACGAATTAACAAAGAATATCCCATCAATAAGTCCTCCCAGCTGGGCAGCTTTGTAATATTTGCGAGCAAGTTTTATTTAAACCCATGTTTTTCCATTTGACGAGGAGGCCGAAAATGGAGCCGTTAATAGGGCCACAGAACCAGAACAAGGAATAGAACCTAGAGCCGAATGTAACCTTGTGCAGGCACCCAAACTAACAGGATATATTCTAAGGGAATATTCCCTAGAATATTCCTATAGGGAATCTACTATGGAATCTTAAATATTCTTTGAGGGGCCAGAGTTGACTATGGCATAATGTAATCAAGTTTATACTCAAATTACTTAGAATTTTTTAGAGGATTTCACTGGTGCAATCTGTTTTTGGATTTCAGTAGCTCATTTTCAGGTCACTCTCAAGATTGGAGGTATAATGATATATTTTTCCATGTACTCATTTTCATTTTTGTTGATATGAATGAAGCAGCCTCCCCACTATTGAAGTAGGTTCCAGAGATGTAGTCCACAGTAGATGAACTTTGTTATCTAACTTTTGTGTACATTCTCTATGGTCTCCTATATGTTGCTTATTTTAACTGTTTGCATATAAGGTATTTTACATGTTCTTTCATGTAATTTTGAAAACATCATAGAATAAAATATCTTGGATAATGTTGGTATCAAAGGCATAGCGAATCATATTTGGTATCAAAGCGGTTTTCTTGTTGATGTAAATTGCGAGTGTGAATGCTAACCAGGGCCAAACTCAAAAAGGGTGAAGGAAAACTTAAGTATTTTGACCCGGAGATTGGACGTGCAACATGAAGAAGGGAAATGGAAGAAGATAATGCTTGTATCGACAATGAGAAATATTTCTGCAAATATTTCTACAACATGGCAAATAAGGGAGAAAATTTGTTTATAGATTATGAGAAGATATTTTTAAAGAAGGAAAATAAGAAGAAAGAGAAAGAAAAGGACAATGCTTTGATAAATCAAGAAAATAGAGGAGAACATCATGAACCTCAATGTCCAACTTCTAGTGACTGTTCCACTTCTTCATCTTCTTCTCATCATTCTAATAGACATCATAGAAATGCTTATAAAAAGCCTTTTTCTAAGTTCGATGTGAAATTTGATTTGTCCATGTTTAATGGAAAATCTAATGTAGAAAAGCTAAATAATTTGATTAGAAAGATTGAAGTGTATTGTTGAATACAATAGATCGAAGAAGAGGAGGCAAAGATCCAATTAGAATCTCCTCGATTGGGAGGAACTACTCTTATATGGTGGGAGAGGAAACTTCAGAAAGGTGGAAAGCATATGGGTAAACTCTTTTCTTCTTGGTCTAAATTTGTTTCTGCATTAATATGACAAGTTTATCCTTTGGGTTACCGGCATAAATCCATGATAGAATGGCAACATTTGAGACAAGGCAAAGATCTAAATGTTCAAAGTTTCACAAAGCAAATTTAGAAAGAAAGTGTTATGAAACCAGCTCACAAAAGATAGAAAAGATAGATCAATGACATAGAAACCAGCCTCTTCGAGGGGGAAACCTCCTTTACATTACACAAATGAACAATTCTTGGATGATACAAATGACAGGACCTCCTTTCTATATATAGGAGCCTAAGGGGTCATAATATAATCAGAGCCAACATAACAATAATAATGTAAGGGCACAATAATAACAATAGTGGACTTCTAGATACAATAATAAGAATATAGGGACTACATGGGCACAACAATATAACAAGGGGGTTGTACTAATAACAATAAGGGGTTACACTAATAGTATAGGGACCTAACATGGCCCTTTCATTCAAAAAGTATTTTCCTCAACGCTTGAGTATTTCTTGATGCTTTTGTATAAAATTATTGTCCTCCCACATGGAATCTTCAGCGGGTGAGTTCTTCCACTTGATCAGATACTCTGAAATTGATCGATTTCGTAGTTTTCGGGTTCTTGTTTCTCTAACTACTCCAGGATCCAATATGATTTTTACTTCCTCATCAAGTTTTGGCAATATTGTTTGAACTGGGATCTTCTGCAACTTTTGAATGAGTGGCCACACTTCTTCATCCTTCTACCATTCATCCCTTACTTCATTTATCCAATTTGGTTGGATAATAGAAATAGCACAGAATAATGCTTCCACATCCTCATCCTTTCTTGAGAGTGCATCTGTAACAACATTTTGCTTCCCTTTTCTGTAGATGATTTCAAAGTCATAACCAACATATTTGTGACCCATTTTTTCTATTCTTCTAAAGATAATCTTTGTTTTAAAAAATATTTAAAACTATCATGATACATTTTTACCTTGAAGTGTCTTCCTATTAGGTAAGGTCACCATTTCTTAAGTGCGTGTAGTATCGCCAAAATTCCCTTCTCATAAATAGCTTTCTTGAGATGTAGCTGTAAAAACACCCAATCACCTACATCAAAACTTCTTTCACTGCAATATTGATTTGCCTATTGTTTCATTTGATTCTGCACCAAAGTGGTGTTATCCTTTAAAAGTTGGAGAACTTGTTGTTGATGCTCGATGTGATCTTTCACTGCTTGAATCATTTTCTTCTTGATATGTCCTTCTATCTTGAGAGTTGGAGTGTTAATTTCTCCCAATGCATTACAAGATATGGTCAGATTCATTTCTTGATGCTCAATGTGATCTTTTACTTCTTGAAAATTTTTCTTCTTGATATGTCCTTCTATATTAATAGTTTGGGGAGTGGTAATTCCGGCCAACGCATTACAAGATATGGTCGGATTCATTTCTTCTTTCTCGATGTGACCTTTCACTTCTTGATGTGTCCTTCTATCTTGAGAGTTTGTGGAGTGGTAATTCTTTCCAATGCTTTACAAGATACGGTCAGATTCATTTCTTCTTTCTTTAGGGTTGGTTCCTAGTGTATATCCTCTTCTTTTGATGTTTATTGATCCTTTTCTTCCTCCTCTTCACAATCAATGTAAAATAATTTCTTTTCGGCACACTTATGACCTTTAATGTATTTGTTATCACAATTGTAACAGAGCCCTTTTGCTCTTTTTTCTTCCAATTGTTGTGGTGTTAACCTTGTAGGTTGTGGAAGGCTAGGAGAAACAACACTTCCATATTTATAGTTGTGAGGGTAGACTTCATTGTTTCCATAATTTTACTTTCCACTTTTCTTTCCAACTTGAATTCCCTCTCCAATGAATTAGGTTCCCAAAGATGAACCTCATGTTGAATGTTATCTTTTAAAGTCCCTATGGAAACATCAACCCTCTGCTTCTCTGGAATATCATTTTCCCTTATATTCAATTTTTGAAAGTCCTCAATGTGCTTTTCCATTAAATGCTTTTGTTTGAGATTTATCAATTGCCTAAAGAAGGTGTTTCTCTTTGTATCCTCATAATGTGCTATCATTTCCTCCATGAAAATTGACCATGTAACAAGTGGTTTATGAGAACAAAGCCCTTTATACCATAAAAATTGATCTAGTTCTAAATATGAAGATGCAATACGTACCTTTTGTAACAGTTGTACCTCATGTAGATCAAAATATTGGTCCTTCTGTAATATCCAATTTAACGGCTCCTTGCCATCAAACTTCCTCATATCGCCTTTTCTTGATTTTAGGAGCTTGATCTTTAAACGACTGTAACTCTGTACTTTCAGATATCCAAGTTCTTAAATTGCGTCCTGTAGTATCCTTCTGAGTCCTCTTTCTAACCCTGCAAGTCTGATCAAGATTGGATTCTCCAAGTAAGAGTTATGTCAAATCTCCCACGATGACCTGATTATATACTGGTTCAGTAGAGTGAACTTGTACGAAGTTCCACATGTCACTATTTCAACCTTAGGACCTGAAACCAATACACATAAAACTACAATTGTCCTCTTTCTTAAACTTCTTACGAAATTTCAATCGGATGCTCAAAACAAAAGTTATGATGATTTTCCCCGGGTCACCTATTTAGAATGTAATTTGGAACTCTACAAAAACCCTAACTTCCTCAAATCATATCTCTAAAAATATAGCAAGACAAGCTCGAAAACATGGACTTGAAGTTCAGAATGGTTTCAGCTCAAATGAGTTTATTTTTTAGCTTCCAAAACGTTGCAGCAAAAAAATTTATAGCGAAAAGTACATGATGACCTATTTGGAGCAGCGAAACCCTAGAATCCAAAGCTCTAATACCAAATGCTATGAAACCAGCTCACAAAAGATAGAAAAGATAGATCAACAACTTAGAAACCAGCCTCTTCGAGGGGGAAAACTCCTTTACATTGTTGGAAATAATACTGAGAGGGGGGGTGAATCAGTATTATCAAGTTAAATATTCCTTTTTCAAAAACAAATTGTATACGCTACTTCAATTAGTTAAACTCGTGTATATACACAACTATGCAGAAAGAAACCCGCGTATATAAAGCAAACTTTTAATTTACTTTATCTTTCTGATGATGATTGTTAATCTGTGATGCAGAATCAAATAACTAGTAATCAGAGACAGTAGAATAGAGCAGAAAGACAATCACACACAAGAACACAAGATATAAGGTGGAAACCTAATGTGGGTGAAAACCACCTGCTGCAATTCGTCTCTATCTTTCTTTAATTAGAAACTTCTTTTACAATGTACTAGAGCAGTCCTTTACCAGTACACAGGCTGCAACCTGCAGAAAGCTACAACTCTCTCTCGTTCTCTAGCTTCTCCTGGAAGGGAGCTACAACCCCCTTTAGCTCTTGTACTAGCCAAGATACTAGTACGTAGGTGCTGGCCTACAGAAGGCTACAACCTTCCCTTTCTTCCAGGGACCACGTTTCATAAATTTTCAGACTGGATCCATGAAAATAAATCAATCATCAAGAATTTCTCCATCAACCAATCTCCTTTTCACCAATTAGATCTGAATCAAGTAGATACTTGTCTGACAGTTGTACCCAAAACACAGTACCAGAAACCACACACCAGAAAACAGAACCCAGAACACAACAACAATAGACAGAGGCAGCTAGATCACAACTTAGAGTAAATACGCTATTTCAACAGCCTGAAACTAGCGTGCATACGCTTCTGCGTATGGGACAACCTGCGTATACGCTCCTTTACTTCACAGAACTTGTGTGTATACACGCCTTTGCTTCACTGAACCTACGTACAGATCTATAAAGGATAATTCACTCTTTCAGATATTCAATCATTAATTAACCCAGATTATCAGACTTTTAGATCAAGCAAGCGCCACATCTAGCAGATCAAAATCATACAAAGATACTATCATTCAAGCTTAAAGATTATGACCCATGAATATAACTTATCCTTCCTTTTGTGCTAAGGTTCTTCCTTCATTCAGATTCATATTTGCATCATCACCCAAGTACCAATATGCCAGCTCTTGCACTTTATCAGATCTTCAATAATAATTTTTATTCCCCTTTGCCACATGATCTCCTTCCTCTTTTATAGTCTTAGGCCTTCCTCAATACCATGTTCCAAAACCATAACATTTCAATACCATGAACCCAAAACTAGGGATCAACACATCTGATGAGACAACATGGTCCAAAACATAGGTTCAAATCCCAAGGACTAACTACCATGGACCAAAAGTATGATCCCCAACATATACGCGCTTTTATAACGTATAACCCGTGTGTATACACGTCTTAGTCTAGATGAACTTGTGTATATGTCTTTTTCTTCTTTTTGAGTTCCTGAACTGAGATCTGTTACCAAAGATAGTTGCCATCAAGGACAACACCTGTGCCATAGCTCCAAACCTGTGCCATAATGCCAACAAATTTAACTGCCGATGGTTGGCTCTTCATTACCTGGGTTGATCGAATTTCTCACGTCAAATCTTATTTATTGTATTAAGAGTCATGTTGTAAAGGGTTGGAATTTCTGGGAAATTGTGGGAGAGAAACCCAGTCACTCACTATACATTTTGACAGAGAATTAATGAAAGATTGGAGCTCTGGTTCATGAGATTCCTGTGGCGTGAGTTTAGCAAATGTATTTTCTTTTTGTTTCATATGTATTTTGTTATGTTTCATAGTCCATTCATATTCATTTCCAGTGAAAGCTTCTAAGTAAGAAAAGGTTGAATTCAGTTTTACTGCTCTGCCTTGGGAAAGTTTTCACGTTCTATGTTTTCTTCTGTTGAAAAGGATTCATGTATTTATGCCCTTTTCACCCTCTTAAACAGTCTCTCCATTTCATGTTATTTCATATTTTATTGCTAGACTTTCGACCTATCTTGCCTCACAAAATAATCTGCGTCTTTGAGTTAAATTCTCTGCTCATGTTGTTCCTTGGTCCAATACATCCCAGAAAACTCAGTCATTCATCAAAATACTCCTTTCATATTTATTTACCTAGCCTAAAATAGTATCCATTTTAAGTCACTCTCAGACCCTGTTCGTCTATTTTTCATTGAGCGTGACCCGGAGAGAGCCCTCTCCCATCCTCGTAGGGCTAGCTATGAGGCTGAGCATGGTTTGTGGTTACCCTGAATTTTGCCTTCCTTCAACCTAAGGCAGATTTAGGCCCTAACATAGTGGCGACTCTACTGGGGACAGAAAATGGTTTACTTGTAGATTGTCTTGCCCCAGTACATATCTCAAGTTCAGATCTGATGGTTGATGGTGGACAACGATTAGACAGAAGACGGATGAAATCATTCACTTGGTGACTCCATTCACTGAAGAATCCAACAGTCAGTGCTTCATGGTGACTCCACTTGAGGACTAACTCTTTCTCTGCGAAAATGGAAGGATCTTACACAAAGTTCGGGTATCCAAAGTGGAATGGTATTCAGGACCTATTGTGAATTACTTCTTTGTTGTTCTTGAAGCTGTCTTGAAAGTTTTTCAGAACTTGTTGTATGATAAAGGTGATCAGAATCTTCAATCGACCCATTCAAAAAGCATAAATACTAAGTTTCCCTTTGATCCTGGCCTCCTTACTTTTCATACATCTTATGATGATTCTCTACAAAGTGATGAGCCTAAAGAAAAAAAAACTAATCCCATAGCTCTTGTATATATTCCTACAACTGTTATAATCCTAGATAGGTATAAACCTCTTGTTTTACCTTCTGTTCTTCATGCTTTCCCCAAAAACTATGATCTATACTTGCCAAGATTTGACGGTGAATGTAAGAATGTCAATGCTGAGCAACATGTGCAGAATGTTGAGACTTTTCTAGACCTTTTTGAAATTGATGAAGAAGATGTCAGTATAAGGATTTTTCTCTTTCTTTGTGAGGCAAAGTCAAGAGTTGGTTCAAAGCCCTGCTTGATGCGAGCATCACAGATTTACAGCAGTTCATCAAAGTTTTTCTTGACAAGTGGAGGATCGGACAAAACCTTTTCCTTATTGTAGAAGAGTATAATCAACTGAAAAGACTACCAGGGGAGACAGTACAATAGTTTTAAGCCAGATTTAATCAAGTTTATTATTCAATGCCAGTTGATATAAGACCCCCTCCTAGATCTGCTCTCTTGCACTACCCGAGTACCTTTGATCCGGAAATGGAGTTTTAGCTGAGCGAAAAGAATGTCACAACACTTGAAGAGATGCAGGACAATGCAGTAAATGTAGAGGCTCATTTACTGATCAGAAGGGCAAGGTTGAAAGAAGAAGAGATGAAAAACGTGGATCTAGAGAAAAATACACCTTCAGAGGAAAAGCTTGACATTTTGGTGAGTGCATTAGAAGAGACGGTGCGGAAAATGACTGCAAAAAATGAAAATGATGTTCATGAACAAGTGGCTGATCCAAAACATATTGTTTCTTATCTCAGTTGTCATAAGGATTGTTTTGTAGATCATCTCGAGGAAGAAAGACGTGTTGATATGACATGTATGCCTGATGATGTGTTTTATATTGACGATTTGCCTCAATTTGATTAGTATGATGATGATGATTATGTTCTCCAACCAGAAGCTAATCTTGTAGACAAACCAACACCTAGTTTGTGGGATGAGGAAGTTCACTTACAACATCTCGAGTACAGTGACCAACCAATACATATCAACTATGACAATGATGAGCAAAGTGCAGAAAATTGGGAAGTAGGTGAAGGATCTTTACCTTTTTGCTTTGATTCATGTTAGTTCATCAGAGACAATTTCCGTGCAATCAAAAATCAGCCATCGACTAGTCTTGATTTGGAGCCTCTTGAGGGCGATGAAAAATCAGTGCCAGACTTCTCATATTCAGATTTCCAGCCCCCAAATGCCATTAGTTGTCAAGTTGCGGATGAGGACATGGAAGCTGGCACATGCGATCAAATGATACAAGAAGATTCTTTACCTTTCCATTTTGAATCATTTCAGTTTTTGAGAGGTAAATTGCATAGTAAATCTTCAAATGAGTAGCCTATAGGAAATCAACAATCTCTCAGTTTTGATATTGAGGATGAGATAGATGGAAAAATTCTTGAGCAAGTTGTTAATAAGAAATATTCCCTTGAAATGATTGACGAAATCATTTTGGATATAAAACCCTCTCTAGCACCAGATTCGCAGCCACCAAACACAATTGAAGGTCAGATTACAGATGAAGGTGTGGCAGCCAAAGTACATAACCTAATGATGCAAGAGGATTCTATACCCTTTTGTTTCAAAATATTTCAATTTATAAGGCAGAATATTCGTAACATCTCTAAAGAAAAAGATGAATTGCCAATAGGATGTCATATAGTTTCAATAGATACGTCGCAGCAGTCCCCTCAAGTTTTTGATGATCCTTTTGCTCATGTGTTAGATTCTATTTGCTGTAAAAATTCTTCTCCATCAGCCAACCATGTGACAAAAGAGAATGTTGATAATAATATGATTCCAAGGCCACCTTCATTGTCTTGTTTAACGGATTTTTCATTACAAAGCTCAGATCAAAGTTTGCAGTCATATGAGGAGATTGATAAAGGAGGCTTTGGTTCTGTTTGGAATCAACAACAAAGTTTGGTCATTCATGAAATTCAGGATCCTTTTGACAGCTTGCTGCAATCATCAGAGAAAGACAGTGCAAATGTGAGGAAACGTTTAATATCCAGCTATGAAGATTATTTGAACCAGAGAAGTAATGTGTTAATGGAAATCAATGGTGATGCTTATGAAGATCCTTTTGCAGTATTCTTGAAGTCATCCAGCTAATTCAGGCTTTGCAAGTTTGTTAGCAGTGAACTTGATTCCAAGTTTCCATGGGAGTTGCCTTTCGATTCTTCCCTTTTCATGTGCATCAGAAAGCATTTTGGAAGAAATCAAATATCAACCATGATACTTACTTGGTTGCATTGGCTGTTCCATCTCACTTGATCGGGTGGTGGAAAGAGTAATTAGGGTAGTTTTGCTGAATAAGCTCAAATATGAGCATCTTTCCAGTTTCTTAGTTAGGATTTAGTCATGTCTGTTTTATTATGGTTTTCAGTTTGAGTCTTCAGTCAGAGTCCATTTGCATAATGTCAGTTTCCGTGTTTTGACTCCATAGCCCAATGGACGAAGGCACTATCTAGCTCTTCCAGAGATCTGCTGTTCTTGGCACCTCAAAGGAGCTACCATCCCCATTGGAGCCAATGTTAGAGTCGGTCTTGTCAGTCCTCCGTCGGAGATCAAAACTCTTTCTACATTTCATTTTTAGGTGTCTCGCTCCATTCACTCAGCTACATTCCGCTAGGGGCATGCCATAATCTGACAGAAGGGCCTTATCATTCATTCCCCTCATGTCTTGCACCTGTTGGCTTAGGTCTTTTCATCAATGTGTATTAAAGTCCATGACAGTCAATGTTTGATGTTTTAATGGACAGGAGTCATTTCGGTCATTAAGTCTAGGGATTAGTCATTTGGTCTTCAAAAAATGTCCAATAAAGCCAACAAGGCCAGAGGGAGGCTCTTATAAAGTTGTGATTCAAATATTTTCATTGTCATGTTGATAGATTACGATTGTTCTTCAAAACTATGTTTTGAAGAAAAGTCAACAGTTTGTCATTTGTAATAATTTTCAAAAGTTTCTCAATGGATTTCTCCAAGCGCAGCCCTGGTCTCTTTAGCCAAATTCCATGTTGGTTAACCCTACAAAAGATTGTAAAAAATTTCATCATTTTAGTCAAAGAAATCAAAAGGAAGTGTGAAAAGCAGAGTTGTATTAATTGTTAAAAAGTGCCAAAGTGAAAACATTACGAAATGGGTTTTGGAGGAAGAAAAAATCAAATCCAACTCTTGCAACATATTTCTCCAAGTTATATAAATCATTTGTGTCAAGTTACATTCATGAAATCTTATAGAAAAGTTGAGTTTGGAGGTTGAAGAACGAACTGCAGTTTGAAAAGGCCGTGACTGTGTTAAGAGTTGGAGTGTGGCGCACAGGTGGAGTAGCGCGGCGCACTAAGGGAGCGCAGCGCACTGGGTGTGACCACACAGTGTTAAATAACACGGGCATGGCGCACTCAACTGGCGCGGCGCACTGGGTATACTGCGTGGCGCATACACATAAAAGCCCGATTTTGCTCAGAATTGCAACAAATGGCCTTTCAATCCCTTGAATTTTCCAGGTGGGGTCGATCCCTCAGTGTTTCATCCATTTTTATGTTAGTATGATGATGGTTTATGGCTGCTTATGGTTGCACAAAAACTCTTAAACCCTACCACTTAAAATCATCAAAACAAATGCTGTTAGGGTTACAAATTCATTGTGTTGGCGCCAAGATTCTTCCTCCATTTCATTTTTCCTTCTTTCCCTCATTCCCTTCTTCCCTATTCCACTTTTCCCATTTTTCCCTATCCTAAAAGGCTACTAAAATCCGATTCCCTATCCCCTCCACTCATTTGTTAAAGGTAAAACCCCAAACCCTACCCCGTATAAAATTTCCTAACACCCCAAACCCTACCCCATATAAAATTCCCTAAACCCCCTACATGTCGCTAAAAAAAATTCCTCCTCATAGTCCCTAATCCCTTCATATTATTCCCCTTCCTAACAATCCATTGTTGCATTTTCCCCTTGGTGGAAGATTTCAACACATCACAAAAGCAGTCCAAGCACATTTTTATCATCAACATCTTTTTCTCTAAGACAGTGGAAAAACAACAGTCATGGCATCTGAACATGCATCAGACTATGAAATAGAAACCCAAAGCAACTCATCCTCGGAAGAATAGGCTCCCCGGAGGCCTCACAAAAGTGGAAGACATGTTAGAGAAGAACCGATCACCCTTACAAAATTGCAGGCCTGCCCTCTTGCTATGTCATGTTTCCAGCGTCAGTCATGCTTTGAGTTTTGTCAAAAGGTGGAAAGTGTACAATTTCATCATGAGCTGGCTTGTCTATTCATGTTGCACTTACATGGAGATCAGGCTACTTTAGCTGGGGTCACCTTCACACTTACACCAGAATCTGTCTCATTAGCTACCGGCATACCGAACATCGGAGAACCATGGAACAAGAAGCAGAAGATTGATCGGCATAATTATGAGCCATATATTAAAGCCACTTTCTTGAGGTAGCCGAAAAGGGTCTTTCCATTCCGGTATCTGAAAGATGAATTTTCTCCACTAATGAGATTGATTATGAAATACTTCAACTGTGAAGGAAGTTTCTCTCGTCTTTATGCTTATCACATCAGGTTTCTCATGCATTTCACCAGGGTATGGATGATGAACATCCCATATTTCATTTGCCGGAACATAGAGAGGATGACCACCTTTATGCAGCATAAAACCCCTCAAGAACAACTTAACAGTGTTTATCATTTTTCTCTCATCAAGATTTTGGTGGTGCATTAGCTTGATCTACAGGGTATCACTTGGGATGATTTCATCTCCCGCGACTTCTTTCGAGCTTCACAGGGACCTCCAGAGACTAGATTTGAGACAGGGGAACCTTCTCATCAGTATGAGCACCATAAGATCACCAGTGTGCTGGTATTCGTCACATATCAGAGGGGTGCTAGACATTTGTTTGCAGCAGCAAAGCAAGTGTTATCTCCACCCGGGGTGGAAGGGGCCTCACTTCTGACATCAGCACTAAAGGTACAGGATAGAGGTAAGGAGCCAATGCATGATGAGGGGCCATCAGGTGAATGAGAGACCAAATTCATTCTCCTTCATGATGATGATACTGATACAGATCCGCAAAGTGCACAGCTTAAAGAGATCATCCAGGAGCAGCAAAGAGAGATTCAAGCCTTGTCCCTTGACTTGGAAAGAGCCAAATGGAACAAAAAATATCTAGAGTAGAGGAACAAACATCTTGAGGATCATAAATTGATCATGGAGCTACAAAACATTCGTGAGCATCGCCAAGCTACACAAAGGAGAAGAGTGGAGCTCACGTCATTGGAGCAAGAGATTAATGAGGATCGGGAGGCCAATATCGAGAGAGTTAACATGCACTTAGAGAGGCTGTTGGACAAGGCCGACAAGGACCATGCATTTCTAAGACACATGGATTTCCACTATATGGCGCGAAACAAAGTGTGCAAGGCCCGAATCAGGAATTTGAAGGCGAAATTGAGGAAGACAATCAAGAAGAAAAAGAGGCAAAGGGAGCTCGATCGACTTCAGATATTGGCCAAAGCCTCTTTGGCCCAACATAACACTTGATAAGGAAGCTCCAGCCCAAATTTTAAGAAATTTGGGGCATTTTTGGTATTTTTGTAAATTTTGGGCAAAAAACTGGGTTTTTCTCCCTGTGCGTCGCGCCACCTGGCACGCGCTTTCGCCAGGGAGCTGAAAATGACAAAAGGTTTACATTTTTGGATTTTCCATGAAAAATAATGACTGTTGGTGCATGGACAAGAAGTTTGGGCCAATTTTGAGTCCTTAGGAGGTCAAAAACACCCAAACAATGACCTCTCTGCACCTATTTTGACACATAGGGAGTAGTCTTGGAAGATTGCAGTTTTGGAGGGGAAAATTGGGACCAAATTTAGAAATTTCACTTGGGTTGGAGAGTAGACAGGTAGTGCTTTCGAACAAGCACACTTGGGCTCAATTTGGACTTTAGAAAGTGCCTCAAAACTAGCTCCAAAGTAGCGCGACGCATATAGTTTTTGGCGCGACGCACAAAGACCCAAAGGCCAAAATCACTCCCGCTCCGCGAAATTTCGATTCGCAATTTTCTCCAAGTGGGCCCGCTCATTTACAATACATTTTTCCTCGCATCAAAGGAAAATTTTAAAAAACTATTTTGGCTTCTATCCAAGTGGCCAAATGAAGGCGAACAACCACCCAAAAAATCTACGTTCATATTTGCTTTTTTCTAATTGGTCCTCATAGAAAATTAAATGTAACCTGCTGATGGTTGGCTCTTCATTTCCTAGGTTGATCGACTTTATCATGGCAAAGATGATTTATTGTATTGACAGTCATTTTGTAAAGTGTTGGAATTTCTTAGAAACTGTGGGAGATAAACCTAGTCACTCACTATACATTTTGACAGATAATTAATGAAAGATTGCAGCTCTGGTTCATGAGATTCCTGTGGCATGAGTTTAGTAAATGTATTTTCTTTTTGTTTCATATGTATTTCGTTATGTTTCATAGTGCATTCATATTCATTTCCAGTGAAAGCTTCTAAGTAAGAAAAGGTTGAATTCAGTTTTACTGCTTTGCCTTGGGAAAGTTTTCACGTTCTATGTTTTCTTCTATTGAAAAGGATTCATGTATTTATGCCCTTTTCACCCTCTTAAACAGTCTCTCCATTTCATGTTATTTCAAATTTAATTGCTAGACTTTTGACCTGTCTTGCCTCACGAAATAATCTGCGTCTTTGAGTTAAATTATCTGCTCATGCTGTTCCTTGGTCCCATACATCCAAGAAAACTCAGTCATTCATCAAAATACTCCTTTCATATTTATTTACCTAGCCTAAAATTAATATCCATTTTAGGTCACTCTCAGACCCTGTTCATCTATTTTTCACTGAGCGTGACCTGGAGAGAGCCCTCTCCCATCCTCGTAGGGCTAGCTACGAGGCTGAGCGTGGTTTGTGTTTACCCTGAATTTTTCCTTCCTTCAGCCTGAGGCAGATTTAGGCCCTAACGTGGGTTAAAACAGTCACCAAGGATGTGGTATCAGAAATTTGATACGTTTATACAGGGACTTGGCTTCACTAGAAGCAAAGCAAATCACTGTGTGTATTTTAAATTAATTGGTGACCATGTTATTTATCTGGTCTTGTATGTGGATGATATTTTGCTGGTTGGAAATGACAAAGGAATTATATAGGATTTGAAGACCCAATTGTCCTCCAAATTCGACATGAAAGATCTTGGTGCTGTAAACTATATTTTGGGCATGGAAATTAAAAGAGATCGGGCAAAGAGGAAGATCTGGTTAAACTAGAGGAAGTACGTCGAGAAAATATTGTAGAGGTTTAATATGCATCATAGTAAACCGGTGAAGGTTCCTATTCTTGTAGGTGTAAATTTATCTGTAGAAAATTGTCCCAGGACACAACAAGAGGAAGAGGTCATGTCCCGTGTTTCATATGCAAATGCAGTCGGTAGTCTGATGTATGCTATGGTTTGTACTAGACTAGACATTGCACATCCAGTGGGAGTATTGAGCAGGTTTATGTCAAAAACAGGGAAGGAGCATTGGACAACATTGAAGTGGGTTTTCAGGTATTTGCGTGGCACTAGTGATTATGGTTTGTGCTACCAGGAAAGACCAGGGTTGGAAAAAGTTTTGGATATTCGTGGCTTTGTTGATGCAGACTGGGATGGAGATCTGGATTAGAGAAGATCTACAAGTGGGTATGTGTTTAACCTATTTGGAGATATAGTTATTTGGATGAGTAAGAAACAATCTATAGTGGCACTATCAACTACAGAGGTAGAATACATGGCAACCAATCATGCAAGCAAGGAAGCAATTTGGTTGCAAAGATTGTGTTCAAGTATCGGGTTAGTGCAGGGAGCTATAAGGATAGACTGTGATAGTCAAAGTGCAATCTTCTTGGCAAAGAACCCTGCTTACCATTCAAAGACAAAACACATTGATGTTCAGTATCACTTTGTGAGGGATATGATAGAATACAAAAAGGTGTTGCTGGTAAAGGTGGAAACTTTGAAGAATAATGCAGATGCATTGACAAAATTTGTGAGCTCTAAGAATTTCTCTTGGTGTAGAGAAACAATGGGTGTTTTAGGGCTGGATAAATAACTAAGCTCTCCTGTGGCCACTTGTGGAAAGAAAACAACAAGTGGGAGAATGCTGGGTTGTTTTATATTCTTTCCACGACTAGCCCTCGTAGTTAACTGGGGAGTTAGAGGGGGCGCGGAGCCCCCCCTTCGTTGCGTCGGTTACTCAGCAGGGGGGTCACAAGGGGTTTGAGGGGGGTGGATAGCCCCCCTCTACGGGGTCTGGGGCAACGCCCCGAGGAAATTTTTTTTGGACCCTATATTAGGTTTGGTGGACCTACCTATGGTTTTATGTATGGTTTTCTCGCATGGTTTTGGACGCGATGGTTTTCGGTCCATGGTATTGGATGCTTTGGCATGTATAAATATGTATTGTAACATTGAAACGAACATAATGAAAAATCAAATTGGTAGTCCCGATTTTGGGATCCGGGGGAAAATATCTGTGTATATGTGCTTTATGTGTTATGCTCTCGCATTCTTTATTTTCTATTTTTAGAATTCATATGCAGGTAATTTTTGTATGGGGTTAAAACCTACAATTGATAGGGAATGATTCAAATTGGCCTTCCAATTTTTGCAATCAAAATGTGTTGGGCCAAATCTTTTTTGCAACAATGAAAAGTCCCAACTATAGGTTTTGAAATTGTGTACACTCTCCCTTGTCCCCATGAGCAGATCCCATTTTAAAATTGGATCACCAATCTCAAGGTTCCTACTAGAAAAAAATTTATTGTCAAACCAACACTTTACCAATTGTTCATGACAGTCAAATTTGGCTTTATCTTTTTGTCTCTCTTCTTCCAATTTTAATAATTCATTAATTCTATTTTCCATGGTTGATGATTTAATCTCCTAAACACTTCGGAACAGTTGGAGAGAAGGAAGAAAGTTGCGAGGGGGATAACTTCTCTACCATAAACATGGAAAACGGGGGAGTTGGTAATCATGGCTTTTGGGGTGATCCTATTAGCCCACAACAAATTCAATAATGCGATATCCCAATTTTTATTTTTTGATATTGTTCTTTTAAGAATTTTAAGTAAATTTTTATTTGAAGATTCAACAAGGCCATTTCCTTGTGGATAATAATTTTCTAAATACTTGATATATATTCCCTTTTCTATGGCGTATACATCTAATTATTGTGATGAGAAATACAATACATTGTCAAAGACCATATATTTAGGAACACCAAAACGCGTACTAATACGAGTTTCAAGGAAATTAACAACCTGATTAGAGTTTACTACATGTAGAGACGTTACCTCAACCCATATTGTAAAATTATATGTAGATGTTATAAGGTATTTATGTTGTTGGACTAAGGAAGGATTGACATGTCCAATTATGTCTGAGCCTCATTGCTAGAAAGGAGCTTCAATAGAAATGGGTTGTAAGGAAAGAGCATGATTTTTTAGTCGGTAAGTTTCACATTTTCTCACCAGGGTATGGGCATCTCTAAATAAATTTCACCAATAATACCCTACCTTGAACACCTTCTGAGTAGTGGTAACACTGTAAAAGTTTCCATCAACAAGACCATAATGAAGTTCATGAAGTATTTTGGGGGCATATTTCTACTCAAGACAATGAATTAGCACCCCATCATAATTATTTTGAAAAGAACATTATTAATGAGTTGATATGAGGTTGATTTTAGTCTTAATGCTATTTTTTGAGTCAAATTAAGATGAGAGGGAGTTGTACCATTCTTCCGTTAAAACCTTAGCTAAATACCTTGCACTGGAATCCCAGTCTTGACATAAGATTTCATTATGCATAAAGGATACTTCATTATCAGGAGATGAATCATAAGGAAGAGTAAGATTACCATCAGGAGAGGAAACATATTCAATAGCTAATCTACAAAGACATTGACCTTTGATAATTTGATCAGGTTTGATCTCAATGTCAAATTATTATAAGGCTATCATCCAATGAACCATCTTCTCTCCAAGTTCCTTTTGAATAAACAAGTTTTTAACAACAGGGTATGAAACTATCACTTTTGCCTTAGATTTCAACAAATAAAAACAAAAATGTTTGACCACTTTATATACTGCAAATGATTTTTTTTCCACTAGTGTATAATCTAATTCTACTCCTTTAAAAGTGGAGCACATGAAAGAAACAAGGATTTATATGTTTAAATTAAATTTATGTGTAAGCATAGCAACATAAGCTAAATTTGAAGGAAAGGTGTACAAAATAAATTCTTTAGAGAAGTTGGGACTTATAATGAGATAAGGTGCTTCTGCAATAGCCTTTTTGATAATGTCTATAACACCCGACCTCATATTTACCAACATTAATATACTTACCATGGTAAACATGAGATGCAAGTTACTATGCAAGACCCAACTTATAAGATGTAGTAACGGAAATGATGTCTAACTTTCCGAGCACATGTTATTCATTTTACAAACATTTTGTGACCATGGTAATTATAAGTCATGAATGCATAGTTTGTTCAATGTTTTCATTAGTTTTATAAAAAATTCAATAAGAAATCTTGCTACCCTCTCATACTAGCTGCAATAAAACAAAGATTAGTTCATGCATCCATATAAAATATCCATGCACTTGCCAAAACCATGAGCAAGATCAATAACAAGAGCACTTGATATAACAAGAAATACACCATGCATGTCACATGTGCTTAAACAGTAATGGCACCATGAAAAACCAATCACATAATCAACTCATTGATCTTCATTAAAGAATAACACATATTAACATATGCATAGTGCCAACCAAGCGAGGGACATTCACATTCCACCTGACCATAGATTGGGTTGAACCAACTCTTTCTTCCAGTACAATCACCCTTGTCCTATATTCCAAGCCCGAATTTTGGGATTAAATGGGATAAAACAAAACATAAACATACACAAAATTTAGAGGAAAACCACCTCCACCCTCAAGCCACAGTAATTTCACCTAAGGCAAGGTCCATAAATCACCAAAACCAATACAATCATGGATGCCTCAGAATTTCTTCACCATACCCAAAGGAATTTTCTCGTATCCACCCACTTGTCAAGGGCTCACCTGGAGAAAACCATCGCCACCCTCAACCCTTGGGATTTTCCCGAGACTACCTCAACTAGGATAAAAAACCTATTGGCATCCAAAGCTCAACCAACCAAGTTTCAGGGAACCCACTACATCATGGCCATCTAGGAAATGACATGAGGCATAGTTGTACATGACTGTCATTCCCAAAAAATGTCCATTCCATTGACAAAAAAAATGACCAGGAAACCAATGCATGAACCATGCATTCAAAATCCCAACAAGATAAATCAAATATGCACACTATTACTTGCAAAATCCTCCTGTTGGCTGTTCTTTTCGTCGCTTAGTTCTCCAGTTGTTAGATCCTTCGTTTGGTTGAGATTTTCTCAGATATTTTATGCCCTTGCTTGTCTTGCTTATGCCCAAGTGTTGTAGCCTTTTTCCTCCTTTTCCTCTCTTTTCCTCCAAAAGAGAATTCTAGAATGTTCTCTATCCATTGTTTTCTTCATTTTTCCTTGCATGCATGTTCTTTTACTATTTTTATCCTTTTCTTGTCTCTCCCTCTTCCCCACTTGTTGAAGTGGAATTTCTTTTATTTTCCTTGTTTATTTTTCATTTTTGCCTCATGTCCTTGATGGAATATAATAATTAATTTTCCATTTATTACCTCTTTCCAATGCCAATTTCCATAGCTGATATATAATTAAACACAAGTCCGCACCAATGTAACATTTTTCCGCTCATTCAAATTGGAATACATCTCCCATGAACTTGGTTTGATTTTTTCTTTTATAATTTCCATACATTATTTATTTACATGGAAATTTAACCCAGGGTTGTCACATGAACTTGGTTGGCACTATGGATATGTTAATATGCATAGTGCATATAAATAACACCCCACCCTATTATCACTCAGATTTTCCTTGAAGTTGTTGGAAGAGGAAAGGGGTCCGTGGTAACCACAAACCAACTTTTAAGTACAGATTCTAGCTAATCTGTACTCAGAGAGGGCTCTCTCTTTATGATTTAGCTTGGTTTTGAAATATATTAGGCTAGTTGTGAAGTTTAGGAGTTTTGTTTGAATTTGGGTGGTGAGATTCAATAGCAGAGCGGTAAAACTAAGTAGTCAGGCCATTGGACTAATGGAGTCAAAGAGGATGGCTTAACTGGACTTGATTTTTTAACAAAAGATAGTTTCACAGGGCAAGAATGTCAAACAGGGAAGAAATGGAAACTTGAAATAAATGGAATGGGTTTAAAATGGGTGAAGGGCAGTTAAGAATCCTTCAACACATTTACAGAGGGAACTTGAATGATTACTACTAAAGAACAGTTAATAATTATTTAATAAATAATAAAAATGAATGAACTAGAAAACAGGAGCAATTAAGATTTCACTGTTTATACTAATTCAGAAGAAAACATAGAGAACAATAACGATTGAAAACAGAATGCAATCAAGCATATTCTGAATTAATCTTTTTCGTTTATCATTCAGATGTGAAACATGGATGATATAATAAAAAAGGAAAACTTTAAAACGCAAGGTATAGAGGACTTATTGATCCAGTATTTGCTTCAATAAATCTGTAAAAAGTCCTTTTCTTCAATTCTTTATCCAGCAGGGCATACAAAATTTGGTCCAATGAGCACTTTATTCCAAAATAGTCAATATTACAACAATGTATCAGAATCCACCCTTAATACTCCAATTGAGGGGGTATTTATACAAAACTTTTACAATGAAATATCTCATAACAAAGTGAGATATAAACTGGGGTGACTAATCATATCCTTCAAGAAAATAGGGCTAGAAGACCTCGTAGATGACAGATAAGGAAACCGAATGGTTCGCTGTCCCTATTTCTGAGAATGTGTTGGAGTTAGGCCCTATGATTTGGCCTCTTGCTGTCCTCGGTGTAATTATGTACTGGCTGCTCTGTTTTGATCTTCCTACTGATACACTTTACTTGTTCTGATACACTTTGACCTGTTTGACCTTTGTTCATCTCTGTTCACCTTTATTCATCTTACCGTAGTAAATAGCCCAAAATTTACATTTTACTATGGATAAATTTACAAAATTTCCAACATGTCTTCCCACCATTTTTGCTCTGGCAATCTGTGTTTCTGAAGTTTCCTTAGGGTTCATCAGTTTTTGTATATCTGAAAAAGGTAGGCTGGATTGGAAATAAGTGTTTTATCTCATGCTCAACATAGAATAAGTTTTCTGAGCTGTCATAGAGAACTCGGCCTGTGGGGAGTGATTTTATTCCTGATGCACTTGTTGATGAACTAGCTTGATTTCCAGCATACTTATTCAATTTGTCTACATAATCTATATGCCTCATTAATCTATCATTAATCACCAAAGGACTTGGTAGCCCTTTATTCTACAAAATCGTGAACTTCTCCATAAAATAATTAATTTCCACCTGCATATCTTGACATCTTCTCTCTAATTTCTGCATCAAAGTTTTCTTGGTTAGCACCCTTTTGATTTCCAAAATAGTGTCTGTCCTGTCTGGGATGCCAAGTTCTTCTAGTTGTTCCTTATTTCTGTTATTCAAAAGATGTATGATTCGACTGGCTTGATCAGACATTTGTCCTAACAGAGCTTTTGTCTTTTGAATTTCTCCCTGTGCTATTTTCACTAGATCAATCTGTTCATAGATCACTTGGATGGATGTCCAAACATAATTTATGGATTGAGTGATGTTGGTCCAAAGAATTATTTTGATTTCTGTTAGAGGCTTGTCAAATGTAAGATCCTTCTCCAATGATTTTATTTTGTTTTCTAACATTTTAATCTCTCTTGTTTTTTCTGCAACATTTAGCTTTGAGAGATCACAACTTCGTTCCATTTTGGCATATTGCTCCTTTAGCTGATTTAGTTTTGAAACTTGTAGTTTCGGGTCTTCCATTGCCTTTATCAGCTCTTCTGTGCTCAAAGTAGCACTACTGTCTTGTGCTGTTCTTTTGACTGCCTCTGCTGTGACTGCTGGGATATTTGGTGCCAATGTTGCTCCAAGACTTGATGGGACTGCTGTTGATACTATTGGTATTACATTGCGAGGCTGGGAGGTCGACTCTCCCTTCTTGTCCTTCAATGCCTTTTCAAGTTCTTGTTCAGTATCATTTAGTCTTTCATTAAGATTTAAGAGCAAATCCATCATTTCTTCTTCAGATTTTTTATTTATAACCTCATCAGTCTATGGGTGCCTTGACGGTGACAGTTTCAGTTGCTTCCTCAGGGAAACAATATCTTCATCATTCTTTTTGATTAGTGCCTCTACCCCTTTCACATCTTTGGGATCATGTACCAATCCAATAATTATTCCTTCCAAATACTTTATCCTGTTATCTTTTTCTTGAGAGGAGGCCTTTTCCAAGTGTAGTTGAGCAGTAGTATTGTCCAAAGAATTTTGTAAACTATGGGCCATCATTGCCTTGCCAGTAAAGGTTGAGTAAATCATTTCCCCTGTTTGCTTATGCAACTCAATTTGATCCAAAGGATGAATATCCTTTGCCATGAATTCAAGGTTTGTTCTGATATAATCTGCTGCTGGTGTAGGCTGCTGCACCTTGGGCTTGAAATAGCTCATTATCATCTTGCCTTATTTGATGTCATAGGCTGACATCAATCTCTATTGATTTGTAGGAGCCATCTTCAAATATCTGTTATGAAACTGCATACTCAGAGGATAATTCCTAGCTTTTATTTCTGTGAATGTTTTCTTGATGTCCGAGGCATCAGTCCCCGGTGGCTTGGAAGAAGATATCTCTACACTTTTCTGCCTTTCTAGCTCCTGCCTCTGAGAGCTAGTGGAGGTTCCTCCTATTGGGAAAGTTTGTTGGATTTCCACTCTTTCTTCGCTCTGACTATCTGTATTTTCTTCTGCAAATTCCTCCTCTGAAAGGGGATTTAATCTCTGTCTCTTTGTTCTAGGTTGCCTTGATATTTCATTGGCAGGGGTAGCTTTTTACCTGTCTCTCTTTTTGTTTCTTTCCTCATTTACAGGAGTTTGCAGAATTGGTGGCTCTCCTATATTGACCTGAGTGAGGGGAGTTTGTATTTGAGCCTGTTCTCTGGAGGTTTCAGGCTACTTGGACATTGTAGGCTGTTCAGTGTGTTGAAACCTAGTCTCTAATTATTTGCCCTTTGATGACCCTATAGCTGGTGTACTTGTTTCCTGTGAAGGTTGCTGAGAGGTTCCAGCACTGGAGGCACCAACTTCTAACCTCTGAGAGAATTTAAATGATACTTTCCCAACAGAATCCAAGTCAAGTGTTTTCTCAAGGTCTCTCATAACTTTCTCAAAATTGACTTGTTCACTTTCATGCTCTACTAGGGTACCTTCCCTCCAGTCATCCATATTTGCATATTTTTCAATTTCTGGAATCCTATGGTGAATATAAGGGGACAACCTATTCTTCATTCTCCTATCACATATAAAACTATTGGGATCATATGGTTTCCATTCAAAACTATTTTGTAACTTAAGTTGCTATTCTAGATTTTTTTTCTGCTTCTTTCCATGCTTCCCTAGTGTTGCAGACAAAAGGGCCTAGCTGGTTCTATTGGCCTCCTGCTGCAGCAGGTTACTCATATTTCATGATTGACATTTTTTACAGGCCAAATATGTCATACTTTGCATGCTACAATGCTCCATATTTGCTAAACAGTCACCAAGGAAAGAAGGCTACTCAAAGTCCATCTTCTGCAGGCTAATTTTGAAGATTTACTCCATTTTTGTACAAGTCTCAGTTAAAGGGAGGTCCAAACAGCCTAATCTTGGTCTCCCTAGGTTTCAATTTCCTGTTTTAGAATATAGAGAATGAAAATCTGTCCAAATAGCGTAATCTTGGCAGATTCTTAGATAGGTAGAGAATCAAAGGAGCCCAACTACTTAATCTGGCCCCTTGGAAGAAATAAGGGTAGTTTGTAGATAGGAAAGCATAAGAAAGAAAAAATTGAAATGCTGGGTCTGCAAGTCTAAGTGCACCCGAACCAAAAAGAAGGAAAAATGTTAGGCAAGTAAGCTGGGTAGGTAGTTTGAGGTTGCAGAAGGTTGATTTGTGATTAACTCCACAATGTTCAAGCGTTACATTCATCCAGGTCACAATCATCAAGCAGTTCATATGAAGAAGCTCAAACCAGGCATAACTAACTTCCCTTTCTCCATCTTCCTGAAATCATTAACTAATTTCC
>APFE031560737.1:27874-97735 GCA_000404065.3 Pinus taeda | reverse complement strand
TTCTTATGAGTCAGTTGAGTTGTTGCATGCATGAATTCAGTTAGAACTCAATCAGTTGAGTTTGGTGGAGTTGATTGTGGAGTTGATGGAGTTGTGTTCAGTTTTAGCTTTGTTAAACTGGTTGTATTTAGTCTAACTGGCAAATAGACTAGAGATGAGTTGGGTGAATTAGTTATTAATTAATTCACAAGTTATTAACTCATAATACAACTAATGAATACATCAGTTAACTCAGTTGCATGTCAGTGCATGTTCAGTTCAGCAGGTACAGGTGTTAGAGAATCAGATTGCTATCAGTTGTGACTATAGTTGTGCACCAGATCTTGCACAAATCAGGGGATTGAGTATGCCAATGAGTTTGCCCACATTGTAGCTTGTTCTCACGTGATTTAGCCAAGGAAAGACGTGGCTGCCTTGGAATTATCACTGGTTCTTGTGCAGGTATTGAGCAGCGGAGGCAGGCAAGCAGCGGAAGAGATTTGAGCCAGTGATTGATTCAGATCTGAGCTGTATTGTGTGTAACAGGTGGAGCTGGTACTGGATTGCTTGTGATAAGCATTGTACTTTGTAATGTTACATGACTCAATCATTAATATACAGATAGTTGGGGTTTTTAGCGAGATGCTTTCCCCGGGATACATACTGTGTTAATGTGTGAATGCTCTTGATGTTTTATTGTTATTGATGCTGCTATATTGATGATCAACGTAGAGGAGCTTATGTATTGTGTATGTTTTCCACAATAGTACATGATCAGGATAATCTCTGTTGAATATGTGTTAAATTATTCAAAATTTCTACATGGGAGTCCAATCTGCCTACCTAATTCTTGCCATCTGTAAATGTCTTTCCTGAAGTCATTCAACTTTGTGCAGAAAACTATGACCAGAAGCTCAGAGCTGTAAAGTCTCCATCTGGGAGCATCCTCTTCTACATAACACCAGACACCATAAATCAGATGCTGAATTACAAGCAAACCCAGTTGCTATACCCTTTTTCCATTAAGTATTTGCTGGATGAGGGCTCCAGGCTCTCTAGCACATACATTGCTGCAGTGCCCAAAACTTTCATGAAAGCAGACTGCCAACCTTCTGGGTCACCTCCTTTTTCATATACAAATTTCAATGGGGTAGGCAAGCTGCTAGTGGACATGTTAACCTCTGTGCTGTGGTTCTCCACAAATGAGCATGTTGATGAAACTGTGTTGGTCATGCTATCTACATATAGCCTTGGGAAGCCTCCTACTGTAAAATACAATTATGCCAAGTTTATTGCCAACAAGATACATGACCAACTGCTGAGGATGGACAGGGAAGCAATATTTAAATATTCATCATACATCTATCACCTCTTCTTATACTATCAAACAGATTGCTTCCAGTGCCCCATCAAGAAGCTGGATTCACAGGGTGAGAGGAGATCTGTCATCTTCTGGTCTTCAGTCTTTCATCAAGTCCAGAGCTCCCCCTACTCCTACTGTGAATTTATTGACCAATTTGTCTATCCAGTTACATGCCTCTTGAAGAGGTCTCCTCCTGCCAGATTGTCCAAAGATATGCAGAAAATCCTACAGTTGTCCAGGAACTACAAAATAGGTGATTGGTATTTATACCAAAATCAAACAGTCATTAGAATCTATGGTTGTGAGCTCTATCCCTACAGGCTCCCAAGGTATGTGCCTATGAGGTTGTTTTCCTTGGAATACTATAGGCAACTCATCAATTTTGACCTTACACACTTCCACAGTGCCAAGAAGAAAGCCAATCTAAAATTCAGAGACCACCTAGGCCCATTCATCATGAACAAGAAAGATGGTTGGCAAGAAGCTGATCAAATATTGGGGCAACAACTCAAACTCAAAAGGAGCTTCTGGTGGGTCTCTTATGACCCTGAAGGCTTTATCAGTGCTAGGAGAGTCAAGTATAGGCTGCGAGCCTATAAACATTGTCCATATCCACAAATAGAACACTTTGCAAACCAAGATGAATGGGTGCCTGAATCAATAGAAGAAGAATTTACTCAGGAAGAGAAAATGGAGTAGACTGTGAAAGATTTAGAGAAAACTCTTGACTTGGATTCTTGTCAGCAGGTCATATTCAAGCAACCAGTCCAAGTAGGAGAAGGCACATCCACTGCTGCAGCTGCACAGTCTACCCAGCAAGCATCTACAACCACCACTACAACAAAAGGCAAAGAAATAATGGATGAAGAACAAGAGACAGAGGCAGGGAAGCCCAACACCTCAAAGGATCAAAGTCAAGGGCAAGCCCCTTTACAGCAAACTGGACCACCCCAAACCCCAGTTTTGCAAACACCTCTCAATGAAGAGAGAGGAAAAAAACGATATAGAGAGGAGGTCACACCTCCAAGTGGATCAACACAACAACCAGAGGCCAAGAGGCCAAGAATTGACCCTGAAATAGAGGAAGAAGACATCTGTGAGGAAAGGGTAGAAAGCCAAAACAGAGAAAGACAATCCAGCCAACAGACTGCCACTAGTTCATTTCAGCTGGAACAGGCCATGCAGCAAGGCACAGAGGTATCCTCCTCAAGGCAGCAAGGCAAGCAACCAGCTGGTATCAAAGGGGGTTTCATGGAGATCAAAGCATAGAATGAATTGTTGAGAGTACAACTCTATGATCAATTCTTGAAGGCAACCCACTCCAAAAAACAGAGATTGATGGTAGCATACGACATCAAGGAGGACAAAATGATTTTTACTCATTTAAAGCCTAAAGTTCCACATCCCAAAACCTTTGCAAATTACCTAAGAACAAACTTGGAGGTCTTTTCTAAAGACATACATCCAATGGATCAGATAGAGCTGCACAACCAAATAGGGGGATTGTTGTATGCCACACTTGCAGACAAGGCCATGCTAGCCCATATGTTGAAAGAATCGCTGAAAAATACTAATACACTAAAAATAGCAATTCCTCTTTCTAAACTAGCCAAACATGAGGTCTTCAGACAACAAATCAATAGATCATTACAAGTACCAGAAAATAGGGATGTAGTTAATATCCTGGATGATCAACCAGGGCTGATTTTTGGCTCAGAAGTCAATGGCAAATCAGTGGATGGAGGTACTCCATTCTATGTAAGCCTAAACATTCATGACAAAGTGCTACACAATGCCATGTTTGACTCAGGGGCCTCTCATAACCTAATGCCCAAATCAGTAATGGAAAAACTTGAATTAGATATCACCAGACCCTATAAAGATTTGTTTTCATTTGATTCCATCCAGGTGAGATGTTTAGGCCTGATCAAAGACCTTTGTGTATCCCTAGTCCAATATCCAACCAAAACAATTTTAGTGGATGTGCCAAACTCCAAGGATCTCTGCAACTAGACATGTCATATGCCACAATCTCAGTCTTTGGCCAGCCAAAGAGACTATACCGAGAAACACTGATGAAATATGTGGTCAGTAGTCAAGAGAAGCCCCAAAACTTCCCAATATACTCCATTCATTTAGACATGGACTCATTCATATTGTACAATGCTGATATGTGTTCTAAAACTGAGGTCAAACTCCTAAAAACAACAGAAACCAGGCACATGAATGAACAGTCCACAGCTCCAGATCAAAATATTACTGATATAATCAAACCAACACAGTTTGCTGATATATCACAAGAATCAACAAAAATAGACCAGCCCACTGAACAAGTCTGTAGATCCATTGAAAGAAACATTGATCAAGAGACCTTGTGGTATTTAGAATTTGATGGGTCAGTAAACAAGCTAGGAGTAGGAGCAGGGGTCTGGATACACAATACTCAAAATGACCATGCTCTAGGTCATGCATATAGGCTTAACTTCAGATGTACAAATAACATGGCTAAGTATGAAACCCTTTTGCTAGGTCTCAAACTGATTGGGAGTCTAGGAGTGACCAAAGTTTCGATATTGGGTGATTCAGACCTAATTATACAACAGATAAAGGGAACTTTTGTCACAAATGATCCTAGGTTGAGGTCTTATAGGATAGCAGTGACAGACTTGCTCAACTGCTTCTTGGAATATCAGCTCACCAAAATACCTAGAAGCCACAACCTGCATGCTCATAGTTTTCCAACTTTTGCAAGCACCAGTAAACTTCCTTTTGGGCCTAATCACCAGTTCACTGCTGAGATTAAACACAGGCCATCTGTCCTAGACAATGTAGATAATTGGCAAGTATTTGAGAATGATACTCAGATAAATAATTTTTTGACCATGAAGGAGGAATTCTCAAACTTAAACATAGACACAAGCATTAGGGATGATCAGCACCAAATTGATGAACTAAACACAAGTATCTCAGCTGAAATAGCAGATCTGATATTACATCCTACAACCTTTGACTCTGCCAATTTACAGAAGCTAAAACTAGCAGATCTGGATGAAATTATTGAAGAAGAAACTGAAGTAATTCAACTAAAGGATAATTTCTTGCCCACAAGGCTTACTCCTTTAGAAGATATTTTTGATTCAAATGATATCCCTAAAAAACCAAAGATGCAACCCATCAATGCAGAAATAGAAGAGTGTAATATTGGGACCACTGAAAATCCCAAAATGGTCAAGCTTTCTAGAACCTTACCTCCTGATAAGAAATCAGAATATATTAAACTGTTCAAAGAGTTTCAATATGTGTTTGACTGGAGTTATGAGGACCTTAAATCCTATGATACTACAGTTATCTAGCACACAATACCCCTGAAAGAAAACCAAAAACCCTTTAAACAGAAACTGAGAAGAGTGAATCCAGTCCTTCTTCCCCTAATTGAAAAGGAAGTAAAACAAATGTATGAAGCTGGAATCATTACTCCTATAAGATTTTCTGAATGGATTTCTAAACTTGTACCTACAAGAAAGAAAACTGGAGAGATAAGACTTTGTGTTGATCTGAGAAATTTAAACAAAGTCTCTCTCAAAGACCACTACCTCTTGCGAAAAATGGATCATATCTTACAAAGGGTAGTGGGAGCTTCAAGGATCTCACTACTGGATGGCTTCTCAGGATTCAATCAAATTTTAGTTCACCCAGATGATCAAGATAAAACAGCTTTCACCACACCTTGGGGAACTTTCAAATATGTAAAAATGCCTTTTGGACTCAAGAATGTTGGAGCCACATTCTAGAGGGCAATGGACATAGCCTTTTCTAAAGAAATCCATGATTTCTTAGTCATATACCTTGATGATCTAACAGCCTTCTCAAAATCAGACCAAGAACATTTAAAACACCTCAGACAAGTGTTCTTAATTTGCAGAAAGTATGGCATTTCTTCGAACCCAAAGAAATCACTATTTGGCCTGGAAGAAGGCAAACTCCTAGGTCATATAATTTCAAAATATGGCATAAGAATTGACCATGATAGGATTCAAGCTATACTTCAGGTCCCCCATCCAAGAAACATCAAAGAATTACAAGCCTTTTTAGGAAAAATTAATTTCCTAAGAAGATTTATTCCTAACTTGGCTGAGCTGATAAGATTTTTGAACAATATGCTCAAGAAATATGCCAAGGTCAAATGGACAGTTGAGGCTAAACAAGCTTTTGAAGAAATCAAGATAGCTTTAACAAAAACACCTGTTCTTACAAGCCCTAGTTTTGATAGAGATTTTATAATCTTCTCCTTTTCTTCTGAACATACAATTGCTGTTGTCTTACTGCAAAAGGATGACTTGGGATGTGAAAAACCTATTGACTTTTTCACTAGAGCCCTTAGGGATGCCCCACTCAAGTACCAGATCATGGAAAAGCAAGCATATGCCCTTGTCAAAGCCATAAAGGATTTCAGAGTTTATATCTTATACAGTCACATAGTTGCATATGTGCCCAATACATTGGTCAAAGAAATTTTAACTCAAGAAGGAATTGAAGGTAAGAGGGGTAAATGGATTGCTAGCATTCTGGAATATGACATAGAAATCAAACCAACAAAACTTATAAAGGGACAAGGGCTAGTTAAACTAATGACTGAAACTAGCCCTTGACATTAATGAACTGGATAACGAACAGGAGATGGCGACTCCATAGATCAATTAAGCCTTTTTACAATCACCTTGGTATGCTAACATATGTTTTGTACTATTAAACCTGCAAGCTCATCCAGGGTTATCCAGAACCAAAAAGAGATTTCTAAAAATGAAAGCTTCAAAATTTTGTATCATATACAATGTTTTATTTTGGAAAAATCATGAAGGTGTCCTGCTTAACTGCCTAACTTCAGATGAAGCTGATAAGGTCCTTAGAGAATTTCATGCAAGAGATTGTGGAGGGCACTTATATTGGAAATCCACAGCTGATAAAATCCTGAGGGCTGGGTTTTATTGGCCCTCTCTGTTTACTGATTCAAAAAAGTTTGTAATGTCATGTCATAAATGTCATATCTTTGAAGGGAAGAAAAAGTTGCTTCCCTTACCCCTCAAGCCCATTTCAACAATGGGGCTTAGACTTCATTGGGGAAATTCACCCTTCATCCTCAGGCCAACATAGATGGATCCTAACAGCTACTGATTACTTCACCAAATGGATAAAGGCCATACCTTGTAGACAAGCAAATGATTCAATTATCATACAATTCCTAGAAACCAATATCTTGTCTAGATTTTGCTGCCCAGAGAAAATCATAACAGATAATGCAGCTGCCTTTAAATCCAAAAGAATGATAAGCTTCTGTCACAAATATCATATCACCCTAGGTCATTCAACAGCCTATTACCCTCAAGGAAATGGCCTAGCTGAGTCCTCCAATAAAAGCCTCATCAATATCATCAAAAGCAATAAGAAGCTGGTAAATGCACTATGGGTAGATAGGTTGACCACCAAAAGATCTATTGGTACTAGCCCATATGAATTGGTGTATGGCCTGGAAGTTGTGTTCCCATCATCTCTTGGGATCCCTGTGATCAAATTGCTGCAAGAAATACAAGCTGAACCCAATGATATCCAGAGGAGGATCAATCAAACAATTCACTTACAGCAAACAAGGGAAGAAGTGTATCAGAGAACCCAGGTTCTACAAGAGAAGCTGAAAAAGGTGTTTGACAAAAGAACAAGAGCTGAAGACTTTTTCATAGGGAACAAAGTATTGAAATGGGACTCTAGGAGGGAAGACAAAGGAAAGCATGGAAAATTTGACTTTCTGTGGAAAGGACCATTTGTAATTCAAGCTGTGCAAGGCAATAACACCTTTTTTCTAAAGAGTCTGGATGAGTCAAATAATGATGAAGGCCCAGTGAATGGGAGAATGCTCAAGCACTATTATGATCCATGAGCATAGCACAGTCACATATTGTACATAAATATCTATATTTTCAGCATTTTTCCTTTTTACAGCAAATAGATAAAAGAACAACTACAACAGATTTTGAAGAATGATCAGCAAAACCATATCAAAAATGACATAGATACTTGAAAATCTCCATAAACAAATTTGAGGAAGGTCTACAGAACAGAGAACCAATGATAAACAGTGATACAGGTTAGCAAGACACAAAGTGGTAATTCTTGTACAAATGAGGTCATAAGACACTGCATACCAGCTCACTAGATTCAGATCAAAGGTGTCAATACCGAAGAGGATTCACTGCAGTAAAGAAAGGCAAATAAGACCATCTGACCTGCTGTTCTTGGCTTTCCCCAGGAAAAGCCATCCCCAAGTGGAGCCACTGTTAGGTTCCTATACCAATAGGTTTCATCTTTCATGATTGACAGTGGAAGGGCTAAATATGTTCATCATTGCAGGCCGCCAAGGTTCCATATTTTGTGTATATACTATGAAAATTAAAAAATTAAAAGAGGGTATGCCTTAAAAGAATAATCAAAAGGCAATAAAATCAAATGGTCAAGAGAAAAGTGAAAATGAACCCCAAACTAAAGACTAGGAAAGTGGCCAGTCAAAATGCCACTACTATCTTTTGGCAATGTCACACTCTACAAATACTGCTACTAATCATACTTTATGGATGGCCCAAAAGGCTAATCTGGACCATGCCATGTTTAAATTGCCTGTTGCAGAATAGAGAATGTTTCCTGTCCAAATAGCTCAAGCTTGGTAGATGACTAGCTATGTAGAGAAATGAAGGAGCCCAACTGCTTAATATGGGTCCTTGGAAGAAATAAGGGTAGATTTAGATAGGAGGGCAGTCAAAAGAAAAAGAGAACAATCAGGGTCTACTAATTCAAGTGCACCCACTTCAAGGGAAGAAAAAATGTAAGGATTACTAGGTTGGGTAAGTAGTGCAAGGTTGCAGAAATGAAGGGCCATCACCAATTGGATTATCAAGTACAAGACTCATTCCATTCAGGGTATTGGCATCATAGCAGAGGTTGCAGGACATAACATTGGAAGCATGTCTAATTTCCCCCTATTTTCCCCCAAACATCATTTACTAACATCCCAAAGGACCTTGAGATCTGCTCAAGTGTCCTGTTCCACTTCAGTTCATGACAAGCTACTAGGTCAAACCATGAAGTTTAGTCAAGAGAAAGAAGCCACATTTTTTTGTGTAAAAGCCTTGATTCTCAATTCCCTCATCCTCCATTCCTAATTTTTACTTCTTAAAACTTATTCTTTCCCCTATGCACTCACCTCACAATGTCCTATTAACAACTAATGTATTATCTAAACTCCCTAAGCATTCCCCTTCCCTAATTCTATAAATATCTATGTAAAATTCCCAAAAAGTCTATATAAATACCCTCCCCTAGCACTATAGCTATATAACCCTCTCTTGGGGAATATTGATCCATTAGGGGTTAATATTAACCCTCTATAAACCTAAACTATGGGTTTTGATAAAAAACTATGGCTAAAAATCAAAAAATCAAAATCCCCGCCCTCATTAACCCTTCCTACCCCTTTTCTGCTCTAATGTTTGTGCTTGTAATGTTTTTAAATTAAAACATTATTAAACTTACCCGAAACCTTATGTTAAAACCCACCCCGCGCGCATTATATATAAAAACATTAAAATAATCAGCGGGTCCCCCTGCCTTAACGCGCCATCGCATCACTCACTGCCAACCATCTGATCATAAGCGACGCAATCCAACGACTGGCGGTCGATTTCGCAAAGAAGATGCCCGACCTTTTGCGTCTGGGGGATTGGCGGTTTTTACCGCCGTACCCCCGCCACGTGTCGGCCTCCTGCAGTGTTCGGAGCACCCCCCCCCCCCCCTCATACCACTTACCACCTATGGGCCTCTTTGGGGAAACCACTTACCACCCATCCCCTCCCACTGACGTCACACACTCATCAGCATGATGTCACCCCCTCATCTACCACCACACCTCCACGTCACCTCCACGTCGGACATCCACCCGCCTGCCCTGCCACCGTGTCACCGCCACCTGGCCACCCACGTCAGTTGCCACGTCACCCTGTCGTACCTGGACCCACTAATGACATCATGCTGGCGTCATCACCAAAAAGGCGCCAAAGGGCCAAAAGTGCATAAAAAGTTGGGAAATGACCGTTGTTTGTCATTTTTACTCGTCGTTTCCGGAGCAGTCTGCATGCAAAAGACGTCATTTACCGCCGAAATCGAGAATTCATCCACCAAAGTTGTTGCCGCCCTCAAAGTCGACCCAAATACCTGCAATTGATCCATCTTGACACCTCCTGCACCGAGAAATCCAGGTATTTGCCGCAGGCGACCCACTTTACCCGTATTTCTCCCATTTCTTCTCCTAAATTCCTGTAAAAAACTCTGCATAAGCTCCTCACAGATAAATTTTCCACTAAAACCACACAAAGACCTGGTAAAATCCCTGCACCACAAGGCTCTGCAAGAAACCCGTGCCCTTCTACGAAATTCACCATAAAAACTAATTGAAGAAGCCGAGCTACCGACTAAAAGCCCATAAAACTACACACTCATCCCTATTTTCAAAGCTCCCCTTGAAAAACCGGCTAATTAGCTTAAAACACTGGTTTCTTCCAACAAAGTGCCCCACAGTTCATCAAACCTGAAAAGAGTTTCCTCATACTCTCAGAGCTGCTCACTTCCAAACACAGTTCAGTGGGCATTCCTTAGCCTTTGCACCAATCCTAAGCTCAAAGTAAATATCCAGTTAAAATCAATCATGGCCACTCCATCTGCTCTTGATGTTGCTCCTGTCAATCTACCCAGTAAGGAGTTGGAAGCTATGCCACTTGTAGATAGTGATTTCCTCATTGCAGATTTTGTGGCAGAGAGGAACCACTTACAGACTTTCTGCCAGCTGACAAACATTCACTTGGACAATAGTGACATGTATGGAATTTGGGAGTCTAACCTGCCTACCTACTTCTTGCCATCTGTGAATGTCTTTCCTGAAGTCATTCACCTCTATGCAGAAAATTATGACCAGAAGCTCAGAGCTGTAAAGTCTCCATCTGGGAGCATCCTCTTTTACATAACACCAGACTCCATAAATCAGACGATGAATTACAAACAAACCCAGCTGCTATACCCATTTTCTATAAAGTATTTGCTGGATGAGGGCTCCAAGCTCTCTAGCACAGACATTGCTGCAGTTGCCAAAACTTTCATGAAAGCAGACTGCCAACCTTCTGGGCCACCTCCTTTTTCATATACAAATTTCAATGAGGTAGGCAAATTGCTTGTCGACATGTTAACCTCTGTGTTGGGGTTCTCCACAAATGAGCATGTTGATGAAACCGTGCTCGTCATGCTTTCTGCATATAGCCTTGGGAAGCCTCCCTCTGTAAAATACAATTATGCCAAGTTTATTTCCAACAAGATACATGACCAACTACTAGGGATGGACAGGGAAGCAATATTTAAATATACATCATACATCTATCACCTCTTCTTGTACTATCAAACAGATTGCTTCCAGTGCCCCATCAAGAAGCTGGATTCACTGGGTGAGAGGAGATCTGTCATCTTCTGGTCTTCAGTTTTTCATCAAGTCCAAAGCTCTCCCTACTCCTACTGTGAATTTATTGACCAGTTTGTCTATCCAGTTACATGCCTCCTGAAGAGGTCTCCTCCTGCCAGATTGTCCAAAGATATGCAAAAAATCTTACAGCTGTCCAGGAACTACAAAATAGGTGATTGGTATTTATACCAAAATCACACAGTGATCAAGATCTATGGCTGTGAGCTTTGTCCTTGTAGGCTCCCAAGGTATGTGCCTATGAGGTTGTTTGCCTTGGAATACTATAGGCAACTGATCAATTCTGACCTTACACACTTCCATAGTGCCTAGAAGAAAGCCAATCTAAAATTCAGAGACCACCTAGGCCCATTCATCATGAACAAGAAAGATGGTTGGCAAGAAGCTGATCAAATATTGGGGCAACAACTTAAACTCAAAAGGAGCTTCTGGTGGGTCCCTTATGACCCTGAAGTCTTTATCAGTGCTAGGAGAGTCAATTATAGGCTGCTAGCCTATAAACATTGTCCATATCCACAAATAGAACACTTTGCCAACCAAGATGAATGGGTGCCTGATACAATAGTAGAAGAATTTACTCAGGAAGAGAAAATGGAGCAAACTGTAAACGATTTAGAGAAAACTCTTGACTTGGATTCTTGTCAGCATGTCATATTCAAGCAACTAGTCCAAGTAGGAGAAGGCACATCCACTACTGCAGCTGCACAGACTACCTAGCAAGCATCTACAACCACCACTACAGCAAAAGGCAAAGAGATAATGGATGAACAACAAGAGACAGAGGCAGGGCAGCCTAGCACCTCAAAGGATCAAAGTCAAGGGCAAGCCCCTTTACAGCAAACTGGACCACCCCAAATCCCAGTTTTGCAAACACCTCCCAATGAAGAGAGAGGAAAAAAGCGAGATAGAGAGGAGGTCACACCTCCAAGAGGGTCAACACAGCAACCAGAGGCCAAGAGGCCAAGAATTGACCCTGAAAAGAGGAAGAAGACATCAGTGAGGAAAGAGCAGAAAGCCAAAACAGACAAAGACAATCCAGCCAGCAAACTGCCACTAGTTCATTTCAGCTGAAACAAGTCATGCAGCAAGGCACCGAGGTATCCTCCTTAAGGCAGCAAGGCAAGAAACCAGCTGGTATAAAAGGGGGTTTCATGGAGATCAAAGCACAAAATGAATTGTTGAGAGTACAACTCTATGATCAATTCTTGAAGGCAACCCCCTCCAAAATCAAAGATTAATGGCTGCTTATGATATCAAGGAGGACAAAATGATTTTTACTCATTTAAAGCCTAAAGTTCCACATCCCAAAACCTCTGTAGATTACCTAAGAACAAACTTGGAGGTCTTTTCTAAAGACATACATCCAATGGATCAAATAGAGCTGCACAAGCAAACAGGGGAAATGGTGTATGCAACACTTGCAGACAAGGCCATGCTAGCCCATAAGTTGAAAGAATCACTGAAAAATACTAATACACAGTTGGATTTGGAAAGAATGTCTTCCTAGGCCAAGGACAACACAATAAAAACGTTGGAAGACATAATCATTGATCTAGGGCATGATCCAAAGGATCCAAAGGGTGTTAGGGCCCTTATGAAAAAGAAGGAGGATGATATTGCTGCACTCAGGAAACAGGCAAAGTTGCCTCCAACCATTCACCTTGACACTGCAGAACTTGCACAGGAAAAACAGCCTGATGACACCATGGATTTACTTATGAAGATGAATCAAAGAATACTAGAGATGGAAGGAGAATTGGAGAAAGAATGGCAAGGAAGACAGGGAGAATCAACCTCCCAGCCACCTAAAACTTCTACAACTCTTGGCCCTGCCTCTCCTTCACAAGCAGTAGCAGCCCTTCCTACCATTCCAGCACCAACCACAGCCATATCAACAACAGAGGCAACAACAGCAATAGCAGCAGCAGAATCTATCATGTGTATGGAGGACTTGATGAAAGCTGTCAAGGAGCTTGAAACTCAAGTGACATAAATAAATGAAGCCAAGGACAGACTAGCCAAGCTAGAGGCCAGTTATGACAAGTCCAAGATGACAGTAGCAGAAAAGCAGAGAGAGATAAAGGCCTTGGAGGCCAAAGTAAAAACTTTGGAAAAGGAATTGCTTGTAGGCAAGACCTTAGCAGAAATGAAGAAGATAATCTGGGCGAAAATTGGCCAATCAATCCATGACCAATGGAGGTCAATCCAGGCAATACATGAGCAAGTTGAACTAATAAGCATGGCTCATGTTGAAATACAAAGGAGCAGAACAGTACTAGGAATCATGCCTGAGCAGGCCAACAAAATGATACATTTCCTCAATAACCACACTAGGGAGGAATTGGCAGCTCTAGAAATAAAGAGCAGGACATACACTCTTTTGACAGCTAAGAAAGTGTTGAATTTGAGGAACTTCACTCAAACTCTAGAAAGAAAATGTCAGGAAATGAAGGAAGAAATTGATGAATTCAGGGCAAAGATGGCAGTGTTACAGGATAAAGGACTGCCAAGCGTAGTGACTCGCACAGGATAGCTGCTGTCATATAATCAGTATATCACAAGGATCAACAATTATGTTGAGAATCAAATAACAACATCCAGCAGCTCTACAGAAGAAGCAGGGCCTCCCTCTGGGCATTCTCTGTATGACAAATTGGAAAATCTATTTTTTATTGAACATGAGATAAAACATATGTTTGAAGTGCCTCCAAACTTCTACAGATATATAGAAGCAAATGAAACACTGGTAAAAATAAGGAGACATCAGCTACCTCCAGCTGATTGGTGGTAGGCAATGCTGGAAATTCTGCCCAGGTGATGCCACTATATTATTCCTTTTTGTGAAAATTCAGATCTCAGTCACAGTACAGGTCAACAGACAATTCAGCATGCAGGTATCATAGGAAGCATCCATACAGTGACTCACCAAAGCACTCAGACAGCAAGCTCAACTAACGCAGAATTAAAGGCACAGTTACAGCCAACTTTCCTGAGCCAAAAAGTCAAAAGTTGTTTGATAGAAAGATAGTTGCCATCTCAACATTAAATGCTGTAGTTATTTCTTTCATTTACTATTTGTAAGAGAGTTGGTGGTGCAATTTATTGCACAATAACTCACTATTGAGATATTTTGTATCCTATTTTTGTACCTATATCCCCTCAAAGAATGTATTGAGGGTCAGTTGTAGTGAAACTCTTTCAGAAGAGCTCTGTTGTATACTTGAGACATTTTGCTAATACAAATTGCTGGTGGAGTTCATGGTTCCTATACTATATGAAGGTGGAAATGAATGGCTCTGTTGTGTTGCAGAATTCCTCTGTCATTTGCTGGAACAATAAGTTATTCTGACCCACTTTAGCCAGGTATTTGCTGCAGGCGACCCACTTTACCTGTATTTCTCTCATTTTTTCTCCTAAATTCTTGTAAAAAACTCTGCATAAGCTCCTCACAGATAAATTGTCCACTGAAACCACCCAAAGACCTGGTAAAATCCCTGCACCACAAGGCTCTGCAAGAAACTCGTGCCCTTCTACGAAATTCACCATAAAAACTAATTGAAGAAGCCAAGCTACCGGGTAAAAGCCCGTAAAACTACACACTCATCCCTGTTTTCAAAGCTCCCCTTGAAAAACCAGCTAATTAGCTTCAAACACTGGTTTCTTCCAACAAAGTGCCCAACAGTTCATCAAACCTGAAAGGAGTTTCCTCATACTCTCAAAGTTGCTCACTTCCAAACACATTTCAGTGGGCATTCCTTAGCCTTTGCACCAATCCTAAGCTCAAAGTAAATATCCAGTTTAAATCAATCATGGCCACTCCATCTGCTCTTGATGTTGCTCCTGTCAATCCACCCAGTAAGGAGTTGGAAGCTATGCCACTTGTAGATAGTGATTTCCTCATTGCAGATTTTGTGGCAGACAGGAACCACTTACAGACCTTCTGCCAGCTGAGGAACAGTCACTTGGACAACAGTGACATGTATGGCATCTGGGAGTCTAACCTGCCTACCTACTTCTTACCATCTGTGAATGTCTTTCCTGAAGTCATTCACCTTTGTGCAGAAAATTATGACCAGAAGCTCAGAGCTGTAAAGTCTCCATCTGGGAGCATCCTCTTTTACATAACACCAGACTCCATAAATCAGATGATCAATTACAAACAAACCCAGCTGCTATACCCATTTTCTATAAAGTATTTGCTGGATGAGGGCTCCAAGCACTCTAGCATAGACATTGCTGCAATTGCTAAAACTTTCATGAAAGCAGACTGCCAACCTTCTGGGCCACCTCCTTTTTCATATATAAATTTCAATGAGGTAGGAAAATTTCTTGTGGACATGTTAACCTCTGTGTTGGGGTTCTCCACAAATGAGCATGTTGATGAAACTGTGCTAGTCATGCTTTCTGCATATAGCCTTGGGAAGCCTCCTGCTGTAAAATACAATTATGCCAAGTTTATTGCCAGCAAGATACATGACCAACTACTGGGGATGGACAGGGAAGCAATATTTAAATATTCATCATACATCTATCACCTCTTCTTGTACTATCAAACAGATTGCTTCCAGTGCTCCATCAAGAAGCTGGATTCATTGGGTGAGAGGAGATCTGTCATCTTCTGGTCTTCAGTTTTTCATCAAGTCCAGAGCTCTCCCTACTCCTACTGTGAATTTATTGACCAGTTTGTCTATCCAGTTACATGCCTGCTGAAGAGGTCTCCTCCTGCCAGATTGTCCAAAGATATGCAGAAAATCTTACAGCTGTCCAGGAACTACAAAATAGGTGATTGGTATTTATACCAAAATCACACAGTCATCAGGATCTATGGCTGTGAGCTTTGTCCTTGCAGGCTCCCAAGGTATGTGCCTATGAGGTTGTTTGCCTTGGAATACTATAGGCAACTCATCAATTCTGACCTTACACACTTCCATAGTGCCAAGAAGAAATCCAATCTAAAATTCAAAGACCACCTAGGCCCACTCATCATGAACAAGAAAGATGGTTGGCAGGAAGGTGATCAAATATTGGGGCAACAACTTAAACTCAAAAGGAGCTTCTGGTGGGTCCCTTATGACCCTGAAGGCTTTATCATTGCTAGGAGAGTCAAGTATAGGCTGCTAGCCTATAAACATTGTCCATATCCACAAATAGCACACTTTTCCAACCAAGATGAATGGGTGCCTAATGCAATAGTAGAAGAATTTACTCAGGAAGAGAAAATGGAGCAGGTCATATTCAAGCAACCAGTCCAAGTAGGAGAAGGCACATCCACTACTGCAGCTGCACAGACTATCCAGCAAGCATCTACAACCACCACTACAACAAAAGGCAAAGAGATAATGGATGAACAACAAGAGACAGAGGCAGGGCAGCCCAGCACCTCAAAGGATCAAAGTCAAGGGCAAGCCCCTTTACAGCAAACTGGACCACCCCAAATCCTAGTTTTGCAAACACCTCTCAATGAAGAGAGAGGAAAAAAGCGAGATAGAGCGGAGGTCACACCTCCAAGTGGGTCAACACAGCAACCAGAGGCCAAGAGGCCAAGAATTGACCCTGAAACAGAGGAAGAAGACATCAGTGAGGAAAGAGAAGAAAGCTAAAACAGAGAAAGACAATCCAGCCAGCAAACTGCCACTAGCTCATTTCAGCTGGAACAGGCGATGCAGCAAGGCATAGAGGTATCCTCCTCAAGGCAGCAAGGCAAGCAACCAGCTGGTATCAAAGGGGGTTTCATGGAGATCAAAGCACAAAATGAATTGTTGAGAGTACAACTCTATGATCAATTCTTGAAGGCAACCCCCTCCATAAAACAAAGTTTAATGGCTGCTTATGATATCAAGGAGGAAAAAATGATTTTTACTCATTTAAAGCCTAAAGTTCCACATCCCAAAACCTCTGTAGATTACCTAAGAACAAAATTTGAGGTATTTTCTAAAGACATACATCCAATGGATCAGATAGAGCTACACAAGCAAACAGGGGTAATGGTGTATGACACACTTGCAGATAAGGCCATGCTAGCCCATAAGTTGAAAGAATCACTGAAAAATACTAATACACAGTTGGATTTGGAAAGGATGTCTTCCCAGGCCAAGGACAACAGAATAAAAACGTTGGAAGACATAATCATTGATCTAGGGCATGATCCAAAGGATCCAAAGGGTGTTAGGGCCCTTATGAAAAAGAAGGAGGATGATATTGTTGCACTCAGGAAACAGGCAAAGTTGCCTCCAACCATTCACCCTGACACTGCAGAACTTGCACAGGAAAAACAGCTTGATGACACCATGGATTTACTTATGAAGTTGAATCAAAGAATACTAGAGTTGGAAGGAGAATTGGAGAAAGAATGGCAAGGAAGACAGGGAGAATCAACCTCCCAGCCACCTAAAACTTCTACAACTCTTGGCCCTGCCCCTCCTTCACAAGCAGCAGCAACCCCTCCTGCCATTCCAGCACCAACCACAGCCACATCAACAACAGAGGCAACAACAGCAGCATAATATAGCATGAGTATGGAGGACTTGATGAAAGTTGTCAAGGAGCTTGAAACTCAAGTGACAGAAATAAATGAAGCCAAGGACATACTAGCCAAGCTAGAGGCCAGCTATGACAAGTCCAAGATGACAATGGCAAAAAAGCAAAGAGAGATAAAGCCTTGGAGGCCAAAGTAAACACTTTGGAAAAGGAATTGCTTCTAGTTAAGACCTTAGTAGAAATCAAGAAGATAATCTGGGCCAAAATTGGCCAATTAATCCATGACCAATGGAGGTCAATCCAGGAAATACATGAGCAAGTTGAACTAATAAGCATGGCTCATGTTGAAATACAAAGGGCCAGAACAGCACTAGGAATCATGCCTGAGCAGGCCAACAAAATGATACATTTCCTCAATAACCACACCAGGGAGGAATTGGCAGCTCTAGAAACAAACAGCAGGACAGGCACTATCCTGACAGCTAAGAAAGTGCTGACTTTGAGGAACTTCCCTCAAACTCTAGAAAGAAAATGTCAGGAAATGAAGGCAGAAATTGATGAATTCAGGGCAAAGATGGCAGTGTTACAGGATAAAGGACTACCAAGCCTAGTGACTGGCACAGGACAACTGCTGTCATATAATTAGTATATCACAAGGATCAACAATTATGTTGAGAATCAAATAACAGCATCCAGCAGCTCTACAGAAGAAGCAGGGCCTCCCTCTGGGCAGTCTCTGTATGACAAATTGGAAAATCTATTTTTTATTGAACATGAGATAAAACATCTGTTTGAAGTGCCTCCAAAATTCTACAGATATATAGAAGCAGATGAAACACTGGTAAAAATAAGGAGACATCAGCTACCTCCAGCTGATTGGTGGTAGGCAATGCTGGAAATTTTTCCTGGGTGACGCCACTATATTATTGCTTTTTTTGAAAATTCAGATCTCAGTCATAGTACAGGTCAGTAGACAATTCAGCATGCAGGTATCACAGGAAGCATCCATACAGTGACTCACCAAAGCACTCAAATAGCATGCTCAACTAACGCAGAATTAAAGGCACAGCTACAGCGAACTTTCCTGAGCCAAAAAGTCAAAAGTTGTCTGACAGAAAGATAGCTGCCATCTCAACATTAAATGCTGTAGTTATTTCTTTCATTTACTTTTTGTAAGAGAGTTGGTGGTGCAATTTGTTGTACAATAACTCACTATTGAGATATTTTGTATCATATTTTTGTATATATATCCCCTCAAAGAATGTATTGAGGGTCGGTTGTAGTGAAACTCTTTCAGAAGAGCTCTGTTGTATACTTGAGACATTTTTCTAATACAAATTGTTGGTGGAGTTCCTAGTTCCTATACTGTATGAAGGTGGAAATGAATGGCTCTGTTGTGTTGCAGAATTCCTGTGTCATTTGCTGGAACAATAAGTTATTCTGAACTGTATTCTTGTTTTTCTGTGTATGCCATAATTCATATATGTTCATGATCATAGTAAATAGAGAAAAAGAATAGCTTAGGATTTGTTTGAACACACCCTATGCTCAATCTCTATTTCTAAATATGTTTTCTTCTGGATTAGCCATGTATATGAATTCTTCATTGCTCATGTCTAAACTAATTCTATCATTGAGAATATTGTTTAAGAATTCTTAACTACTCTTAAGCAATACTTTCATTTTTCCCTTGTTAGCATAGTGAAATATTCTCAACTGCCTTTCACTCACTAATTCCATAACTTCATCACAAAATCTAAAAAATTGTTCCACAGATGCCTATCTGGCTTAGTAGCAATACTTTGTCTTCATAAACATACTTCAACAGCACACTACCTGGACTCCATTGCCCAATGGCCCAAACTGTTCAGTGAATTATACCTTAGCTCTGTTTGAATTCACCAACCAACCAAACTCAAATAGAACAACACATGATAACTAGCCTAAAATCATCCACCAACAAAGCTAAATCATAATGAGAGAGCCCTCTCTGGTTACAGGTAGGCTAGGACCTGTAACTAAAAGATTGGTTAGTGGTTACCTCGACCGTATTCCCTTTAGGAAGCAGGGAACAACCTGAGTGATAACATCACCCACATATAAGACTAGATAAATAACACAATCACCAATTAATTTAAAATACACACAGTGATATTATTTTCTTCTGGTGAAGCAAAGTCCCCATATAAATGTATCAAAATTCTGATACCACATTCTTGGTGACTATTTTAACCCATAAAAAGACTTTTTTAACCCACATACTAGTTATTTCTTACCCTTCACTGCAAAACTTTCAGGTTGCTTCATGTAGATCTCTTCTTCCATATCCTCGTGAAGAAATGTTATCTTCACATCCATCTTTTCTACCTCAAAATCAAAAGCAGCAGCAACAAATAAAAGTAATCTAATAGGCGCTACCTTGGCAATAGGAGAAAAAATATCACCAAAATCGATTCCTGACACCTAGGAATAACCTTTTGCTACAAACTGATATTTGTATTTCTCCACCTTGCCTTCTATATTCATCTTCTTCTTAAACACCCATTTTCTGCCAATGGGTTTCCTTCCAGCAGGAAACTCCACTAGATCCCAAGCCTCAATTTTTGTGCAAAGATGCTATTTCATCAACCATGGCCTCTTTCCATAGTTTTCCATCCTCTGAATCTACTTCTTGCCTAACAGTTCTGGGATCATCATTAGTAATAGATAAAGAAAATTTTGAACAAAAAGCAGATTGACTACACCTTTCTGACTGCCTTCTTTCTCGAACTGGTCTTCTCACAGTTGGAGTTTGTGGCACTTCATCTTTGGATACCTCTTCTGTTGTAGAGTCTGATTCTTCCTCTTTTAGCTCAAACTCTATCTTCCCAGGTTCTGTTGATAGGAATTCATGTTTAATAACATCTTTCACCTCTCTAAAAACCACATCTCGGTTGTACACAACCTTCCTTGTTTCTGGGTTCCAAATGTTATAACCTTTTAAACCATCCTTATTCCCCATAAAGATGCACCTTTCAGATTTACTATCCAATTTGGATTTTTTCTCCTTTAGAACATGTACATATGCATCACAGCCAAATACCCTCATATGTGAAAGAGAGGGTTTCTTACCATTCCATACCTCTTCTAGAGACTTATCCTCCAATGTTGATGAAGGTGATCTATTAAGAAGGTAACATGTAGTCTCCACCACCTCTACCTAGAATTCATGTCCTAACCCGACACCACTGAGCATGCTTCTTTGCCTTTTCCATCAACGTCAAGTTCATTATTTCTGCAACTCTATTTTGTTGAGGTGTGTATGGAGTAGTATTATGTCGTGCTATACCACACTTCTTATAGAACTTTTCAAATTCTTTCTTTCAGAACTCTCAACCATTATTTGTCCTCAACACCTTTATCTTCTTCTCTGTCTAGAATTTCACTAGAGCCTTAAATTCTTTAAACCTATCAAATACCTCAAATTTTTTCCTGAGGAAATATATCCATGTATTCCTTGAGAATTCATCTATAAATTATACATAGTACAAAGACTTACCTAGTGATGGAACTGACACAGGTCCAAACACATCATTATGCACAAGCTTTAATATCCCCTCCACCCACTTAGCACCAATGGGGAAACTCACCTAATTTTGCTTCCCATATACATAATGTTCACAGAAATAGAAATCCAGAGCATATTCGAAGGCCCTTCTCTCCAATATGTCCAAGCCTTTGATGCCATAGCATGGTCTTTTCTCCAGAGACCACATGGTTTTCTTCTCTACTTTCAGGAATCATATAACTTTTACACCCATCAATAATAGTGCTACCCAAAAGCTTGTACAGAGTTCCAATCTGAACTCCGCGCATCAATACCAATGCTCCCATAACCATCTTGCCAGTATCTTTCTCGAACATTGTTTTCACACCGGCATCATCCGTCTTGCTTACATAAATTAGATTTCTAGCCAATGTAGGAATATGAAAAACACCCAGAAGTGTTCTAATCCTTCCACCTTACAACTTCAACTTGTATTTTCCGTGATTGACAATTCTAGCCTCCCAGTCATCCCCTAATAAGACATCATCATCATCATATTTATCATATTCGCATAGGAAAGGATGCACCTGATTCAATCAACCATGCCTCATGATCTACATGTGTACTTGAATAAGAAGCCAAGTAAACATCCCCACCTTCATCTAAGGTTGTTTTCACCTCTACATAAGGAGAATCATCATATCCCTTTCCTTTCTCAAGATATTTAGATCTACAATCCTTTTTGAAGTGCCCTTCCTTTCTGCATTTCAAGAACGCCTTTACAGGTTTTCCTGGAGATTTGGATTGGTGAGAGCAAGTATTGCAACAAGAATGTTGCAACTCCTGGGCTACCAACTTTACTTTTATCAACCCAGTAGTTCGTAACAAACTTGGAAGCATCGGTGCTATATGCACAATTACTAGTTCTCACTATAGGTTGTCACTTGGTCAGCCGTTTCGAAATCACTATGAGCTCAAGCCAGCGTCTATAGATTTCAGAAGAAGCTCTATGTGTGATGAAAGGAAATAAATATTACTCTACATATGCTATTCTAACTATAGAAAGGAGAAAGCCTGAAATGTAAAGCAAAACCTAGTAAACCCTCATTAACAAACTAATTCTACTTTTGCCAAAAACACTATGAAAACCATGAAATAAAAGCCATTACCTACTCAAGGAAGTAAAAAACATCTAACCACGCTATTTCTAGAAGTAAATAAGCAAAAAACATATTTTTGGATTTTTGTGTTTTTATGTGAATTTAACATGCATCTAATTTATTGTGTGTGAGTGTGGCAGCGAACAGGTGGTGTTAGAGGCGGTTTTGGAGCTTGGGAGGATGTAGGATGGTGTGGATGGGTCCTAGGAGGTCTTAGGTGGCCTTTTGGAGGCTTTTCCCACACTCAACCTTCAAAAGAAAGCCTACAGGAAAAACTACAGAAGGACACAGGAAAAATACAGGAGGAAAACAGGGAAACTACAGGAGGAGGCCGAGAGAAATTTTTGTTGTTTTGAGGGTGTGAGAGTGGGTGGGAAAGGTGGATGAAGGTTGGAATGAGGTGGTAGGGTGACTAACATCTACCATGAATCATCGGAGAGAGAAAGATGATTAAGTTTGCTCAAGGAGAGAGGAAGAAGTTCTGTGAAAAATGAAGGAAACTAGGGCAGAATTGAGGTGAGGTTTCAGAGACCTATAGGGAATGGATCATATGGAGGGTGTGATTTCTGGTAAGCTGGCCTACTACTGGAATAGATCTACTGAATAGAATCTGACAGTCAACCAATAAAATCAAGCAACCAATGAAATGAGTGCATCCTAGGAAAAACAGAGTTTTGCATTAAAATGGCCTAAACTATGATGTATAGAAGGAAATGCCAGGAAATGTTGTAAGAAAGGAAAGCATGAAAAAGGACTATTGCAAATCAGGAAGTGAACATGATAAAGAGGACCTAAAGCAAAGAAAAACTAGACTATCAACCTACTAAAGAGTTGCAAACACTAGAAGTCCTAGGAATGAGGAAAATATGTGTTTTTGTGGCAGCAAGAGAGTCTTTGCCTCAAATCATGGTCCCAGAGGGAGGAAGAGAGGCAAAGGCACTGTTTATAGCCTTTTAAATATTCTCTAATCATTTCTTAGTCTGCTACTGAAAGTACAAATGGAAGACAGCTACTAAATCATTAAAAGAAACCTATTCTTAACCATAAGAGAAATACATCTAACAACAAACTAATCTACAAACTGAAGTAAAGCATAAAAATACAAGTAAAGGGAAGCTTGGCTACTTGGATTGGGCCCTAACCCAAGAGCTTCAGCCCTCTGAGGTAAATCAATGCTAGCTCAAAAAGGATTCCATCTTCATTATCAAAAAATAACAAGTTTACATAAAACTGTCATAAAATAGTAAGCTCGAAATTTGAGCAGAGTTTACACAAGAAAAAAGTCAACCCTAGTGAGGCCTTAGGCCTCTCTACTTATACATCTGAAGCTACCAACAACTTCTTTAAAATCAGGGAGGCTTGGCTCCCAAAACTCAATATAACTATCAATCATCTTCCACTTGCTCGGCTGCCTTCTAGTGCATGATTCCGCTACTTGTACTCCGAGCTGAATGAAGGGGAATTCAAAGTGAAGAGCAATAAATGAGGGAGATTCCCTCCTCTAAGCCCTCTCCTCTGTCTACTTCGAGTTATTTTTGCAGTTTGACCACTAGATCGTTGACTTTGACCTTGAAATCCATCAATAATCTGCATTAAATACATGTTAGACCACATGGCATAATAACTAATTCAACTCACCCTATAAGCATAAATATAATCAGAAAATCATATAATAATCTAAGAGAATGGTTGATTTGACTAGGTTAAGAGGTAAAATGAGCCCATATAATTACCCATTTATGAGGCTCATCATTACCCCCTACTGAAGGTGTTGCTCATCCTTTGAGCAACCTAGTCAATCTCTTGGTATTTCATGGCCCTGATGGCCTCCCGACCATTCCAGGCTTCTGATGTGGTATGCTCATGTTCTCCATAAAATCCTTCCTTTCTATCTATATCCTTCCACTACTCCTTCTCTTCTTCTTCTCTTCTATCTTCCAGCATGCCGAATATGAGTAGAGGACTCAGTTTGAGGCCAATCCAGTTGACCTTCAGCCTTTGCATGGAGCGCTTGTACAGTGGCACTCTTTTCAATGCCTCTTTCAGCCTCATAGTGGAATGGTGTTCTCTGATCTGCAAGTTGTGGTGTAGGGTGTTCCATCTTCTCATGCATGCATGCACACAGTCATCCCCAAGTAGCCTAAGCATATCTTCAAAGTGTGCAATGGCTTGTTCCTGATTGGCTAGATATTTAGGGGCAATCTGAGGGTCATTGGCAAGCAGGTTGTGTGTGCTGATGAGTGCCATAGGATCTGATGGCTCAGCTCTTATCATCAATGGTTCATTCTGCTCTTTTATTAACAATATTTTCATTTCTGATGCCCTCAATTCTTCATGGTTCATCAATGATGCCATGGCCATTAATTGCAGATCCCCTAGCTTGGCATTGGGGTCCCACACATTCAATTCTATGAGGGCCATGTTGAGTAGATAGAACTCTGCCATATTTTCTTTGTCCTCGAAGGTGCTTTGGTCACACAAATCCATGAACTGGCCATAGTCTTGGAAAGACATTATGCCTCTTTATGCCAAAGTTTTTATTTGGAATTGAAGCCATTGATCCTTCAAATAGAGGCCATAAGATTTGGCTAGTGTTCCGCATTGTAATGCTTCTATGGATATGCTGGCTATGTATTCCAAATGAGTCTCTTTCTCCTGCAGCTACCTCCTTAGTAATTCATTCTCATTCTCAAGGTGGCTTCTTATAATGGCTTCTCTGTCTCTGAGAGCACTCAATTCCCTGCCCATTTCCCTGAGTTTCTTTTCCATGGGGTCAATATCCTCAACTCCTTTGGACTTGGCTATCTGCATCCACCTATGCATTATCACTCTCTATTTTTCCAATTCGAAAAACAGTGGAATTGCAAATTTCTGTGGGATTATATCGCCTCCCTCAAGTAATCTGTAACAGGAATCAAGATTAGGTTGGGGGTCAGGTTCCTGTAGTTCTTGTGCTTCCTCTTTCACCTTTGTCTATCTTGTAGTTTTTGTGTCTCTTGTAGTTTGAACAGTGTCTCCTGTAGGACTCTTTTAGCCTCTTGTAGATCTGGTTTGGGGTCTTGTATAATTTTCTTTCCCTTCCATGTAGAAGATCTTGTAGTCCTCCTTTCATAGGTTGTGGGTGCCTTGGAAGGAGATTCTTTCACCTTGGTGGATGGTGAATCTTCAATGTTAATGGGACTCTTCGATGAGGGCTAAGGTTTTCCTATTTTAATTTTGGTACTCTTCCTTGCCCTAAAATACATGGAGGTTTTTCTTTTCCTCCTCTGCTTCTGCTGACTAATGTACTGAGGGCAGTGAGGGCAGTTGTTTCTTCTCTTTCCAAAGTTTCAGGGGACTCTTCTCTTTGCTCTGCCCTCTTTGCCTCCTTTTCTCCCTCTTCTGTCTCTTTTTCCTCCTCTTGCTCTGTCTCTTTTTCTACCTCCTATTCTGTCTCTTCAATGCTTCCCTCCTCTATTTCTTTTCTTTCCTCCTTCCTCTCTTGCTCTGCTATGTCACCATTCGCTTCATCTTCTCCTCCTTGTTGTTCTCCCTCCTTACTGATAGTAGGACTGACATCATAGGTTAATGCCTTGATGTCATCCTCAGCTGTCATATTTCTGAAAACTTCCCATGCTATAGGGATTGTAAGGTTATGGAGGGCTTCTTCTACTACGATCTTGTTTAGAACATGGTGAGATAGATGTTGTGAATTTCCTTCCTGTACCTTGGTGCTGGAGTCAATGAGGGACTAAAGGAGAAAGTAAGGGATATTGATCTTTTGATGTGCTGGGGTATCCATACCATATCTCAATTCTTGGAGGATTCTAAAATTATATCCATAAACAATGTCGTGCCTCCCCTCACAAGAAATGTATTTGATCACTTGGTAGCTAACCTCATCCCAGGGATATGCTACACTAGCCCTCCTAATTCCATTTTTTTCTTCAACAGGGGTTTCATTATCTTGGAAAAATTTCCTCTTGGCAGTCTGGCCAATTATTTTCTCACTTTACTCCAAGGCAGCCCAAGAGTAAGTGTAGTGACCCTACTAATGAATTCAGGGGTTATTTCAATGGAGAGGCCTCTAATGGTTACAGTAGCATGAGTTCTTGTGAGAGGGACAAAGGACAAAGAAAATTCATGGGCAATTTCATCATCAAACCCTCTAAACTTCTCAAAGAAATTCATCCAGTTTGCCCTTGTAAATATTTCCACCACTTGAGGATGTGCATGGAGTCTAGTGGAGTTAGTGGGCTCTTTTCTCATAAACTTCCCTATCATATTACCTGCACTTATTTTTGAAAACCATATATGGAGGTGGAGACAAATAATTTTGAGTGAAATAGAAAATAGAGGGGACTGTGTTTTTCTTTTTCTTTTTAAACATAATTTTTTTATGTATTTCTACCCTCTTAAAGACTCATTTTATCTTCAATTTGAGACCAACTCTTTCACATTTTGATATTCAACAGAGGGAATTCATGAACCCTACCTCTTCAAACTGAAATTCATGCAAAAAATCACATTTCCTCCCTTCAAAATGACTCACTGCCCCTCCTGTAGAAGCCCATTGTCCCTCCTGTAGATTTCCTGTAGGTGCTCCTGTAGAAAATGCCAAGAGAAAAAATATGGAGGAAATCGATGGAGAATGGTGGAAACGAGGCTATCGGGGCATAAGAATACTACGGTGTGGCTGATTTATGAGGAGAAATTGAAGAAAGGTGGTGAGAGTGTGCGGGGAGGAGTGCTCATTAGCTTTTATGGCTGTTTTCGGTTATGAGTGCTGAGCTGGCAAGGTATACATTGCCTAGATTAGGACCATTGGTCCCCACCTTCTTGGTCATCATGACCCCCCTCGTAATCATCCTCTCATTACTACATAAGAGTTAACTCTTCCTCCCACTACCTGTCTTTCGCATATTTTGCTTGAGTTGATCGTGCGAACATGTGGGTAACATCTTGGTTAAGTGGAGTCAACTAAATGAAGGTGGCCAAGTTAACTGGCCACCTTTCCCTCTTTCGATTTCAAATGTCTCGTTGCCTTCATATGATTCCTAATTAGACAAATGCAGATAGATGAGTGACTTAGATACTTACCTGTAATCCAAGTGTATTTGTTGCCATCGACTGTGAGGTGTCATGGCTTTCTCTACTGCATGCCTTCATTTTCCCTCATGCATGATGTGTTTGCTTGTTGATGTGTTGTTGTGTGTTTTTGCAGGCTCTTGTTTTGTTGGAGTTGAGTTGCATGTGCCTTTTCAACCTTCAGATGTGTTGTCCCTTACTGTGGTTGCTGGACTTCTATGGGATCAGTTGCTATAGGAATTCCTACATGAGCTCCTGTAGTTGCTTCTCCCCTTGAAACTTCAGCTATTTCCCTATGCTTGGAGCTCGTGAATGATGCCAAAGGTGGAGATGAATGATGGAGGGATAGTAGGTAAGCTTCAGGTAAAGTTAATGGTGCCCTTCCTCCTTTTATTTTTGTTTTTTTTTTTTTTAACTAAAAAACTGTTTTTCTATGTTTTTTCTTGGAAAGGAAAAAAATAAAAATGATGCTTGGGGTGTGATGTAGGCTTGGAAATGATGGCAAGGAGGTTTGAAGATGGTAAGAGGGATTATAGGTTCCTCATGAAGCTTTTCTTGTTCGTCAAACTACCTCTTGTAGACACTTTTGGCTCTCTATAATTCTTACAGGAGCCTCCTGTACAAAACACAGTTTTGGAAGAATAGGCATAGTGGGGTGAAAGAGATGCCAAAAATGATGGAGGAAGGTGTGGAGAAGATGAGATGGATGTTGGTATGAATGTCAGGGTCCCCTTGGCACCTTCTTCTGCTCCTTGTAGTCCTCCTCCAAACTTGCAATGCAATAAAAATTCATTTTTTCTTTCTCTCTTTTTTTTTTTTTTGAAAACAACTAGGGCGCCTTAGAGAGGTTTTCACCTTAATTTCCTGCCCTCAGCACCTCCAAGGGAGGTTTTCACTCAGGGATCTTATTCTTTTTCCCTTTTTTTTGACATCACTGGGCCGCCTCAGAAGATTTTTTCAACCCGATGATGGGACTCAAGCGCCTCATGGAGGTTTTCACTTGAGTCTTTATTTTTTCTCTTTTTTCTTCAGTGAGTGGGTGAATTGGAAGCTAAGGCATGCTCCACTGCCATCACTGTTTTATTTAAATCTTCAGTAAATTCTCGCTTGGATAGGGGTTTCTTGTAGACTTTCAACCACTGTCCATTGACAAGCATGGGGATGGCTTCATCATCAATGGCTCTGATCAGAACCAATCCATTATCATTGCATTTCTCCACAATGTAGGGTCCCAGCCATCTTGTCCTCAGCTTGCCTTTGAAATCCTTGTATCTTGAATCATAAAGTAGTGTCCAATATCCCTCTTGGAATTGCTTCTCCCTGATATTTTTGTCATGCCATATCTTTCTCTGAAGCTGAACTACCTCTGTATGGAGAAGGGCTTGAAATCTGTATTCATCCAATCTATTGAGCTGAAGAAATCTCTCCTTCTGTGCATGGCTGAGGTCTAGGTCTAGTTGAGCTACCATCCTTAGGGTATTGAATTTAAACTCTATTGAAAACAAAGCCTTCTTCCCATATACCAGTTCATAGGGTGTGAATCTGATGGTGGTCTTCCATGTTGTGTTGTAGGCCCAAGTGGCCTCAACTAGTCTATCTGCCCAGTCTTTTCTATTACTTCTCACTACCTTGGTTAGGATCCCTTCCAATGCTCTGTTAGTGACCTCCACTTTCCCATTTTCTTGTGGATGGTAAGGGGTGGAAGTCTTGTGCTTGATCTTATGATGTGTGAGCAAGTCTTCAACCAGGTTGGAAGTGAATTGACTGCCTTGATATGTGACCAACTCTCTCAGATACCTGAACTTGTAGAGTATGTTTTCCCTCAAAAACTCGGCTAATTTTTCCTCTGTCATTTCTTTGATTGCTTTTGTCTCCACCCACTTTGTTAGGTAGTCAGTGCACACAATGATGTACTACTTCTACTTTGAAGGTGAATTTATAGGCCCCACAAAGTCCATGCCCCACTTCTCAAATGGCTCAAATGTCACTTGAGGTTGCATGGGCATTTCATCCTTTGGAGTCGGTTTCCCCATCCTCTCACACCAATCACACTAGCTCGTGTATCTCCTTACATCCTGATGAATAATGGGCCAGTAGTAGCCTCCTTGCAAAATCTTGAAGGTGGTTCTTTTTGCTGCAAAATAACCTCCACAAGGCCCGTCGTGATAGGTCAAGAGGATGTCAAAGACTTCCCCCTCCCTGACACATCTTCTCAAGATCTGATCTGAGCCAGGTTTGAAGAGATTGCCTCCAATCCATGTGAAAGGGGCACTTTTCCTTACTATCTTTCTCTTCTCTTTTGAGGGTAGGTGTCGTGGGAACTGTGTTGAAACCAGGTAGTTTTCTATATTAGCAAACCATGGAGAGAGTATTGATATAGCAAATAGGTGTTCATCTGGCATTTGGTCACCCACCATTCCTTCTTCACCTGCAGGCAAATTTACTCTAGACAAAAAGTCAGCAACAACATTCTCTTTACTAGGCTTATTAATAATGGTCAGATCAAACTGCTATAGTAAAAGCAACCATCTAATAATGTGAGCATTTACATCTGGTTTGTTCATTAAATATCTAATTGCAGCATGATCAATGTGCACAAAGGTTTGATAGTCTGCGATATAATGCCTGAATTTGTTTAAGGAATGCATGACAGGTAGGAGTTCCTTCTTGGTCATTGTATAGTTTAACTCTACCTTTGACAAGTTTTTGCTTATAAAGTATATGGAATAAGATAGATTTTCATCAATTTGTCCTAAGGCTGCTCCTATTGCTTTGTTCAAGGCATCTGTGTGAATTTGAAAGGGTAGGGCCCAATTTGGGCCTCTGAGAATTGGGGTAGTCACTAGCTTGCTTTTCAAGGTATCTAGGGCTTCTTAATAGTTTTTCGACCATATGAACTCAACATCTTTTCCTAGGAGGCCAAACAAAGGAGAGGCTATCTCATTGAAGGTTTTAATGAATCTCCTGTAATATCCAGCTAAGCCTAGGAAGCTTCTGACATCTCTCACCTTTTGAGGAGGTGGGACCCTTTGGATGATGGCAATTTTTTTGGGGTCCACCTGCAGTCCTTGTTGAGATATTGCATGACCTAGCACAGTGCCTTTAGTCATCAAAAATTCACATTTTTCCAGACGGAGGGACAAGTTCATCTCAATACACTTATCTAGAATTTTTCCTATGTTAGTTAAAGCTTCCTGAAATTCAGAGCCATAAGGAGTAAAATCATCGATGTATATTTCTACTGCATCATGAACCATTTCAGAAAATATACTCAATACCACTCTCTGGAAAGTGGCTGGAGCATTGCACAAACCAAAATGAAGGACCCAGTATGCAAAGGTACCCCAAGGACAAGTGAAATATGTCTTATCTTGGTCTTCTGGGCTTATTTGAATCTGATTGTACCCACTAAACCCATCTAGGAAGGAAAAAAGCTTTCTCCCTGCTAGCCCATCCAACACTTGATCGATGAAAAGTAAAGGAAAATGGTCCTTTTTAGTGGCTTTTTTCAATTCCCGATAGTTGACATAGATTCTCCACTTACCATTTTTCTTTGGCACTAGTACCAAGGGAGAGACCCATTCACTGTTAGAGATGGGATATATGAATCCTACATCAAGCAATTTCTGCAGTTCTTCCTTAACAATACCTTTAAGTGCTCGGTTCATCCTCCTTTGAGGTTGCCTGACTGGGTTGCAATCTTCCTTGATGTATATATGATGAGTACATACTGAAAGGTGCACTCCCTTCATCTCCTTATAACTCCAGGCGAAGGCATCTAGATGTTTTCTTAGTATGCTGCATAGCTCCTTCTCCTAGGAAGTAGATAGGGATCGATTTATTTTCAATGTTCTTTCTAGATCGAACTCCATATTTTTAACATGGAGAGAAGTGGGATTGGCCACACAGAGATCGATTGAGGGGTTGTTTTGGGTTTCTCTTACCATGTCTTCTAATGGTGATACACTGGGAGGTGGATTCAGAATCAAATTTTCAATCATATCATCCTCATTTTGCTGTTTTCCCCCCATGGAAATTTCTAATGTACAAAGTGGTGCAGAATAAACTTCATCCTCATCCTCCTCCTCCAACCAGAGAGGTAGATCATGTTCTAGCAAGGGTTGGGCTGGAGGATAAAGGATTAACTGCTTGGACATGTGCCTAATATTTATGGTCATGTTCCCAGCTCGGTAGATGATGTAGGCATTAACCGTAGCCAACCAGGGTCTTCCCAGAATGAGAGGATACCAGTGAGCTTTGCCTTTGGTTGGAGAACTAAGAAATCAGCAGGGTACTCCCAAGAATCAGTGGAGACCATCACATCTTCCACAATCACCTCAGGGGTCATTGCAGAGCAGTTTGCTAGCTGCAGCACTGTCGTGGTCTTCCTCAAGGAGCCTTGGAGGCTACGTTTTAGCATTGTGTCCTTTATCATCACATTAATGGTAGCTCCTAGATCAATCAAGGTATGTGGGACCATTGTGCCATTGATGTGGACATCAACTACTAGGCTTCTAGGGTCCAGATATTTTGGATAGATTATCTGCCCCAACATCAGGTCGGACAGTTGTCCTATGACATTTATGGTTGGGGCATCTCTCTTGCACCTTCTTGGATTCCTAAAGAACTTCTTTTTGATCAACCTATTGTAGATAGGCACATATTTTATGGCTTGGAGAAGTGGTACCTTCACACATAAATGTTTCAATTCTCCCAGGAGTTCAGTCTCTTCTGGGGTAGGCTAGATTGTCATGAATAGTCTCTCGTGAAAGGGTGGCTTTTCTTTAGTTACGCTTTCTTGTTTATCTTCCTCAACCTCCCTGGGTGGAGGTTGGCTATCTAGGAGAACTTTCTCGGATCGCAAGTTAATTTCTTGAATCTCCACAACATAAGTTGGGCATGATGGTTCCCCACTATACACTTGCTGAGCTTGTTTGTAGTTCAGGTTCAAATTTGGTTGGGTAGGCATTTTGGGTTGCCTTGGTGGAGTAGAAGGTAACGTTTGAGGTTGGGAAGGTGCTGGAGGCAAAAGAGCGGGAAGAGAGTTGTATTGGGGCCTCCACCCCTGATGAGATGCATTCCATTGAGGTTGCGGCTGAGCATGGGATTGAAATGAATGGGTGGCTGGTTGGGCATGATATTTAGATGTGAAGGACCAAGGAGGAGGCGTGGACCAGGAAGGATGAGAAGGGGGGCCCCAAGAAGTTATGGAGATGACTTGGTTGGGGTTGTAGTATGCTTGAGATGTCCCTTGCATCCCCTGCTGGTATGGTCTAGGTCCATGTGGCCTCCTTTGGTTTATGTAATAGATTTGTTCAATGACTTCTTCGGCCCCTTGGTATACAACTTTAAGTGTGGGCAAGGAAGGGCACTTATCTGTAGAATGATCTTCATCACAGACTGAACAAACCTTTATAGAGTTCAATGGGCATTCATTCCTAGGATGCTTCCCGGTGCTTCTAGGGAAAAAAATGGCCAAATCCCTCTCTGCTTCCTCTTGTTTTCTTTTGATATGTAAGGTATCCATTTGCATGGCAAGAGTTTGCAGCATCTCACTCTTGAAGTCTTCCAACATGTTTCCAATTTCACCTTTAATGGATGAATTGGAAGAAGAGGTACTGGCTATGGGTTGACTCCCCCTACCTTTCTTTCAGGTTGCTCTAGAATGGTTTCTAAAAATAGTCTTTATGTCCTCATAGGATAGTTGGTAGATGTCTCCCCCATCCAGTAGATGGCGGGTGTCTAAAAGGTCTTCCCAAATTCCCCTTAGCAGGACAAACTTCAGAGACTCAGGGTCAAGTGTACACTTAGCTCTTCTGTAACTGAGTTGGAACCTCTCTTCATAGTCTTCCAGGGACTCATCACTTCCTATGGTCATTCAGAAGATTTCTTCTTTAGTATCTTTTGACCTACAATAGTCTCGATACAAGTTGTTAAAGGCCTTCTGCATCTGAGCCCAAGTTGTGATGTTATTACCAGGTAATCCCATGAACCAGCACAATGTTGTGTTCTTGAGAGTAGAAGGGAACAATTTCAACTTTTTCTCGTCTTTTGCATAGTCATAAGTTTGAAAATGATAGCAAACTCAAACAAGAAGGTGTCAAGATCTTCTGTAGTCAAACCGTGGAAGTGAGGTAGGGCTAAAGGACTTATATTCTTCATTTTGGTGTCCCCATTGGTCTCCTGAATGGGGAAGGTACCCTCTATTCTCTCTCCATTTCCCCTAGCATTTCTATTTTCAGCCATTGGCTCCATAGGAATGTTTTCTTCTTCTTCTTCCCCTGTAGGTTCTTCAAATATGTTTGGATGTTCACCTAAGGGTTCTTCTTGATTGCAACCACTGAGGAAGAGAGAAGGTTGGCTGTGTGAAGTAGTGGGGGTGTTGGGCAAAATTTTTCCTAAGTTATCTCTACTCCTACAAGGCATTAAAGGAAATATTTTTGGTTGGTTTTTGTTTCTTTTTCCTCACACTAAAATTACCTGTAGAAACTAAAATTATGATTGAAAACAACAAACTACAACTAGTTGAAATGAACTTGCCGAATGGAAATTTTGTAGAATTGAAAAGGAAAGCAAGGAAATGCAAAACTGAAAGAAAAGAAATGACTAGTCTACTTTTGCCGAAATAAACTATTAGCAAAATGTTGTAATAGGAAATAGAAGAAAGAAGTAATCACATAATACTCTAATGCTTCCCCAGCAACGATGCCAAAAAGTGGTGAGATTCAGTATTGCATCAAGTATGCTACAACTCCTGAGCTACCGACATTACTTTTATCAACTCGGTAGTTCGTAACAAACTTGGAAGCGTTGGTGCTATATGCACAAGTATTAGTTCTCACTGCAGGTTGTCACTTGGTCAGCCGGTGTGAGATCACTAGGAGCTCAAGCCAATTTCTATAGATTTCAGAAGAAGCTCTATGAGTGATGAAAGAAAAGAAAGATTACTCTACATATGCTATTCTAACTATAGAAAGGAGAAAGACTGTAATGTAAAGCAAAGCCTAGTAAACCCTAATTAACAATATAATTCTAATTTTGCCAAAAACACTATGAAAACCATGAAAGAAAGTCCATTACCTACTCAAGGAAGTAAACAACATCTAACCATGCTATTTCTGGAAGTAAATAAGCAAAAAACATATTTTTGGATTTTTGTGTGTTTTTATGTGAATTTAACATGCATCTAATTTATTGTGTGTGAGTGTGGCAGCGCAAAGGTGGTGTTAGAGGTGGTTTTGGAGCTTGGGTGGATGTAGGATAGTGTGGATGGGTCCTAGGAGGTCTTAGGTGGAATTTTGGAGGCTTTTCTCACACTCGGCCTTCAAAAGAAAGCCTACAGGAAAAACTACAAGAGGACTCAGGAAAACTACAGGAGGCCTACAGGAGGACGCCGAGAGAAATTTTTGTTGTTCTGATGGTGTGAGAGTAGGTGGAAAAGGTAGATGAAGGTTGGAATGAGGTGTTAAGGTGCCTAAGGTCTACCATGAATCACCAAGAGAGAGAAAGATGATTGGGTTTGCTCAGGGAGAGAGGAAGAAGTTCTGTGAAAAATGAAGGAAACTAGGGAAAATTGAGGTGAGGTTTGGGAGACCTACAGGGCATGGATCAGATGGAAGGTGTGATTGGTGGTAAGATTTCCTACTGCTGGAAGAGATCTATTGCATAGAAACTAACTATCAACCAAGAAAGTCAAGCAACCAATGAAGTAAGTGCATCCTAGGAAAAACAGAGTTTTGCATTAAAATGGTCTAAACTATGATGTATAGAAGGAAATGCTAGGAAATGTTGAAAGAAAGGAAAGAATGCAAAAGTACTATTGCAAATATGGAAGTGAACATGATAAATAAGATCTAAAGCAAAAAAAATTGGACTATCAACCTACTAGAGAGCTGCAAACACTAGAAGTCCTAGGAATGAGGAAAATCTATGTTTTTGGGGCAGCAAGTGAGTCTTTGCCTCAAATCATGGTCCCAGAGGGAGGAAGAGAGGCCAAAGAACTATTTATAGCCTTTTGAATCTTCTCTGATCATTGCTTAACCTACTACAAAAAGCACAAATGGAAGCAAGCTACTAAATCATCAAAAACAACCTATTCTTAACCATAAGAGAAATACATCTAACAACAAACTAATCTACAAACTGAAGTAAAGGATACAAATACAAGTAAAGAGAAGCTTGGTTTCTTGGATTGGGCCCTAACCCAAGAGCTTTAGCCCTCTGAGGTAACTCAATGCTAGCTCAAAAATGATTCCATCTTCACTATCAAAAAAGAGCAAGATTACATAAAACTGTCATAAAATAGTAAGCTCGAAATTTGAGCGGATTTTACACAAGCAAAGCATTCGACCCTAGTGAGGCCCTAGGCTTCTCTACTTATACATCTAAGCTACCAATAGCTTCCTTAAAATCAGGGAGGCTTGGCTCCCAAAACTCAAGATAACTATCAATCATCTTCCACTTGCTCGGCTGCCTTTTAGTGCATGATTCGGGTGCTTGTACTCCAAGCTGAATGAAGGGGAATTCAAAGTGAGGAGCAATAAATTAAGGGGATTCCCTCCTATAATTCCTCTCCTCTATCTACTTTGAGTTATGGCTGCAGTTTGACCACTAGATCCTTGACTTTGACCTCGAAATCCATCAATAATCTGCATTAAATACATGTTTAACCACATGGCATAATAACTAACTCAACTCACCCTATAAGCATAAATATAATCAGAAAATCGTACAATAAGCTAAGAGAATGGTTGATTTGACTACATTAGGAGGTTAAATGAGCCCAAATAATTACCCATTTATGAGGCTCATCATAGATATCCCTCTAGATTTATATCTCCCACTTTAGCAATTATTTTTATTTCTGTTATGGGACCGCCCTCATATAGGCAAGGCATATCCATTCTATCCCTCTATGTTTTTCTGTCTCATCTCCTCTGACAGCGAAGATGAGACTATTTCATCAAACTTCAAGGTAGTTGTATTTCTAGTTGTTGCAACAAACAGACTAATCCATGAATCTGGTAGAGAACACAACAAACTGATGCACTTAAGTTCATATGAAATTTTAATATCAAGAGGTAACAACTTACTTACCATAGTATTAAAGGAATTCAAGTTCTTTTTCACCATGTCTCCATCCTTCATCCTTAGGTTATACAACTTTTTTCGTAGGAACAGTTTGTTCACCAGAGACTTATATTGGTACAAAGTCCCTAACTTTTCCCGTAAAGCCTTCATCGTAGCTTCCCTCAATAAATTCGACAATAATAAATTTGAGATACACAACCATATTGTTATTTTTTCTTTTTGATCCAACTTCGTCCAGTATTCATCTAACGTTTCCATTGGTTTAGTACCTAGATCTATCACGATCCACTGATCTTTATCCACCAATAAATCCTTGATCTTGAGATTCCACAACTCAAAACTCTAACCAATAAATTTATCGATCTCTATCTTTCTATTTCCTGCCATCTTCTTTCACCACAAGAATCAATCCCGCAGATCTCCCACTAAATAGGATCTACCACAGGACCGAGCAAAACCCCTCACTAGCAAAGGTGTCCCCTTGAAGCTGAAACAACTCTAATACCATATGTAGATTTTAACCTTGTACATAAATTACCTGCAAACTAACTCTTAAAAACAGAAAAGAAACAATGACGAGAGCATAAAACATAAAATAGATATACACAACGATTTTCCCTTGGTTCCCAAAACTGGGACTACCACATCAATTTTTCATTATATTCCTTTTAATGTTACAACACATATATATACATGCCGAAGCATTCAGAAACCCCAATCCATTTACCATGGATTAGAACATACCATAGTTCCCTTGATTGTATCTAGAAGATACCATCGACAAAAAACCATCATTCCCAAAACCATGTGCAAAACCTATGACAAAACCATAGGAAGGTCTACCCACCTAATATAGGGTCCAAAAAAATTTCTCGGGGTGTTGCCCCAAACCCCATTGAGGGAGGATACCGCCCCCCTCCAACCCCCCAATAGGGAAGCCTACCACCCCCCCTCTAACCCCCCGACTTCACGTGTGGGGTTAGTCATGGAAAGAATATAACACTTACCCAAAACCTATGCCACATCACCTCATCCCTTGGATCTCGGTGCTCTCCTTTGTGCACCTCTCAGTGCCTCTAGCTTTAGTTCATTAGGGTGACCAAACGGGGTTCTACTTTTTTTATGATGGGATGCAGGCTCTGTTATATCGAATAATCTTCACCATCCTGCATGCCCCTTCCTGACGCTTACATCCTTGATTCCTTGCATGCCTCCAGGGTTAGAATTACAAACCTACATGGACTAGTGGGTCTTATCTCCACACATCGATTCTTTTCATTCATCCATGTGGCTACAATTCCACATCATTACAATGTTTGTCCCACAACATCTATGCTAACGCTTTCCCTTATCATGTTGGGTGGGCCCCTTAGGGACACATCACCTTGCTTCTTCTCACACACCTCTAGTAAGTCTAGGGATCTGACTAACAAGATCACCTATCACGTTACCCACTCCCCTACCAATAGCAGCTTCTACTAGTGCAGGCCCACCACAGCCCTACCGTACATCATCCTGCAAGGTATTACCCAGTGCTTTCCTTAGCCACTCTGCCTTGTACATCCGAGAGGGGGCCGCTATGTAGACCTAGAAGGGAGGGCCTCTTCTCAACCAACGACATATCCACCGGTATTTTATGGTTGCTGACATCATCCTATTTTCTCTTGTTACTTCCAAACAAGAACTTTTGTGTTGTGTTGTTCAAAGGGCACCACCTCCATCCAATGGCACCATTGTCAGGTTCGTGTCAGCTAGCTCATCTTGGATGACATCATCTATCTAAATCCTTTTTCTATGCAATATAAGTCTTTGGCCATTCCCTCTAGTCAAAAGGTTTCGAGTCATGCCATCAATTACTCATCCAATCACATTACGTAAAATCAAGTGCACCATTTTGCAGCTGCCATGACTAGGGATTTGATCGGTGCAAAGATAAGGTTTGTTAGATTTTCGTTATAATTTTAGGGCTTTCCCTCCTACGTAACATCATGCTTTCTCTTGACTCTACCATGGCCTGACCAAGGAAATCTTGTCAACCCTTGAGCTTTGAGCTCGATCTATATTTCATCCATCATCATGAGAGCTCTCTTCAAATTCTCATTGATCGCTTCTCACTGGTCATATTAACTAAGGTTCTGCAATAGGGGTTTAGTAAACATAGTGAATGACATCATCTCTCAGTGGAGGTGATGATGAAAGTGGCTTGCTAATGCACCCCATAGTGGCACCCCTCTTGAGCTTGGGAAAAGGCCTCTCCAATGAGTTCTTAGTCATCTGATATTCTCCGTATCAAAGCAAGGGATTCATGGCTTGCTAGAGTAGGAACTCTTTCATCCACACTCTATTATGGGCCTTTAATGACCTTCTAAATAGATTCACCTATTTTTCCACATGCAAAGGGTTTTATACTCCAAAGTTGGCCTATAGTTGACTCTATGGCACTATGTAGAATCAACCAGTACCTAACCAGTAACTTTAGGAAGCTAGTGAAAGACATCCAGGTTGATAATAATGCAAGGCTAGCTAAGCCTTGATGTAAGGAATTCAACTATCCTTGTACTTAAAGATATATTAACTCTTCCAACTTTTAAGAAATGCCTTTAGTTTAAAATCATCGACTTGTAACTAGACAAATAATTATATGTATGCCACCACAGACCTTGCCAAGCAAGTAGTCTCCCATTTATTCGTTTCATAGTAATAAAAAGCGTCTCTAGGCCCAAGGTTTCCAAGTTCTTATTTCAGATATGTGTGTATCCATTACTTCTTGTAGCATGTCATGATGTCCTTAAGCTATTCACATATATATTTCTATGTATTTCATATAGAAAATAATTTGAGTGTAGAGGTGTGGCATAATCTCTATTATCAAGTATATCATATTATGCCATTTCAATTAGAATGCATCATGAATTAATCAATAGGTAAATAAGTACAAAAGAGTACTTATATTTTAAATTTTCAAGGCAACTGAGTATGGGACAAAGACTCTTCACCCACCATAGACAACTACAACAACACTTACTTGTTGCTATCACCCTCGAGCTAGATTACAAAGTCTGAGGGGCTTTCTTGAGGGATTAGAAAACCATCTTTCAATTGAAATAGGGAATCTAGAGAACCTTTTAATCAATCCCACTAGTTAACTATTGCCATCTTCTCAACACAGGGAGTCGAAATTTTTTCTTCATCACCCCAAGTGAACACAAAGTGATTCACTCCTTTCGAAGGCATCCAAAATCCACTATAATAGTAATGAAATAACAAAAGGTCTTCAATTAGGTCTTCCTTTGATTTTTCTTCAGGATTATCCTTTTCCCAAGTTGTTCACGACTCAAGAGCCTACTATCTCAAACCACAGCTTCCGAAGGACCCAAGCTATTATAGGGCTCCATATGTTTCAACCCAAGTCACGGTCTCTAGGGACCCAAGTTGTTATAGGACTCTAGAGACTCTGTCCAAGTTTTTATAGGGATCCATGGATCCTATCTCAACCCACAGCCTCAAAGGAACCCAATCTATTACAGGGCTCCATATACTAGAAACTCGAACCCCAGCCTCCATGTAACCTGAGAGCCAATCCCCTTCTCTTCTCTTCTCTTTTATTTTGTGTAGCTTGTTGATTGAACCAGAGTTCTCTATTTTCTGTTACTCCCCTATGTGTCTTCTCTCCTACCCCTAGAAGTAATTCAAATACCCTTATTTTCTTGCTCTGGTCTCTTTTCTTGAGCCGACATTTACTAGTTTTTCCTCCCTTTCTTGTATTGTGTAGTCACCTTCTTAATTTCTTGTCCACTTTTCCTTATGAAGGTACCCAAGTGCATGGGCCTATGTACCTTCCTTTGTATCCCATTAAATTCTAAGATCCAATTCATTAAATTCATGCACCGGCCACGTTTTAATGGTTATCCAACAATTCAAAATTTTGGCACAAGAAAACCTCAACATCCCACGTAGGTAATCCTCCTCCTTAGCTCTGGAATTTGTGTCCCTTTGAATCAATCCCCCATTTTTTGATATATATTTGTCAAAATATTTAAAATGCATTTTATGAGAGAACCATGGGTGGAGTTTTCACATTGATATCTAAAGCTATATGACAATTTGTCAAATGATCATACTTTCAAGTAAGATGACACCTTGGATAAGTGGGGGAACCATTTGACCTCCCTCTCCAAGAAAGGGAGATGTAAGGATGATATTCAAGATTCTACCCAACAACTTTAGAGATTTAAGGTTAAATTTTTCATTAAGGGATAATCTGAAATACATCACAATCACTTCAAAGGATAGTAAGGTTCCTTATACGTTCACACTCTAATGCTTGAATGTGGGTTTTTCATTCTTTCACAAATTGATAAGTGTGTAGGGTCATTAATTTCTTATGTAGGGCATTCATTGATCACATGTTCTACATGTTGGTTCATGTTGCCTAACCTCTTGTTTAGGTGGAAGTGACAAAAGTTCCTTTTTATTTGGGTTTAAGGCGAAGGGCTTGGTTGTATCACATGGCTTAAACCAAGTTATATGTCTCATTTTGAAGGGAGGTGTTTGAATAACTCCATGGTACACTTGGTTCCTATTAAGGAAATAAGGAAAGGAAATTACGTTTTAAGAAGACTCTTGAGGAAAAAGGTAGAAATGACCTTGTTGGAGGAAATTGATTGATATTGGATTATTATATAATTTTTCATCTATTTCAATGCTTTTAGAGTGGACAAATGTTAGGTCCCTATGCTACTAGTGTAACCCCTTATTGTTATTAGTGCAACCCCCTTATTGTATTATTGTGCCCACATAGTCCCCATGCTATTATTATTATGCCCCATAGAAGCCCACTATTGTTATTGTTGTGCCCCTACAATATTATTGTTATGTAGGCTCTGATTGTATTGGGACAGTTTAGACTCCTATATATAGAAAGAAGGTCTTGTCATTTGTAACATCCAAGAATTGTTCATTTGTGTAATGTAAAGGAGGTTTCCCATTTCCCCCTCGAAGAGGTTGACTTTGAAGTCATTGATCTATCTTTTCTATATTTTTGTGAGCTAGTTTCATAACATTTCGTATCAAAGCTTTGGATTCTAGGGTTTCAATGTTCCAAACAGGTCATCGTGGAATTTTCTCTATAACGTTTTCTTTATGAAGTTTCAGAAGCTAAAACAAAAACATATTTGAGCAAAAATCGTTTGGAACCTCGGTTCCAACTTTCCAATCTTGTCTCGCTACATTTTAGGAGATATGATTTGAGGAAGTTAGGATTTTTGCAAGAACCATAATTCCATCTCAAACATGTCATTGGGGAATTTTCGCTATACTATTTTTTCTACAATGGTTCAGACTCTGAAATTAAAACTCATTTGAGCCAAAATCTTCATGAAGATCAGGCCCAAATTTCAGATCTTGTTTCGCTATATTTTCGGAGATACTGTCCACGACATTTAGGGTTTCCGTAGCCTCCCCAATTACATCCAAAATAGGTGATCTTGGGAAAATCGTCATAACTTTCTCGCTGAGCATCATATTGAAATTTAGTAAAAAGTTATAGAAACATGATGGACTTTAATTGTCTTTGTGTTTTCTTTGGGTCCGAAGGTCCAAAAAGTGACACGTGGAACTTTGTACATGTTCGCTCTATTGAAAAAGTATGTAATAAGGTCATCTTGGGAGATTGGGCATAACCCTTTCTTGGAGAATCCAATTTCAATCATACTGGTGGCATTGGAAAGAGGACACAGAGGGATACTAAAGTTCACAATTTCAGACGTTGGAGATACAACAGATTCAATATTGAGCTTCTAAAAGCAAGAAAAAGAATGACTTGAACCAAGAAAATAGAAACACCTAATAAGCAAAATTGGATGGATGATTTGAAGAATGTGACCGAAGCTAGGATAAATAGTTTTATATGTGCTATGGAAGCTAATATAGATGGTCGGGAAGTATATTTGAAGAAAGGCATGGAATATTTGAAGAAATACATGGATGGTTTGAAGGAAGGTAGTAGAGGAAACTCATGATGAGAAAAAAATAAATGTTAATCGTGATTTCATAGAATCTAACATTTGATTGAAGACCTACCATATTCCAAAGATTGATATGATGAATTTTGATGGCAAGGATCCCATAACATGGATACTACAGATGGAGAAATATTTTGATATACGTCATATGCAACTGTTACCAAAGGTACGCATTGCATCTTTATATTTAGAACCGAATCAATTTTTATGATATAAAGGGATTTTTTCTTGTAAACCACTTGTCACCTGGTCAATTTTCACAGAGGAAATTATAGCACATTATGAGGATACAAAGAGAAACACCTTATTTAGCCAATTGATAAATCTCAAACAAAAGGGTTCAATGGCAAAGAACATTGAGGACTTCCAAAAATTGAATAGAAGGGTAAATTAAATTCAAGAGAAGCAGAGGATTGATGTCTTCATAGGGACTTTAAAGGATCATTCAACATGAGGTTTGTCTTTGGGAACTTGATTCATTGGAGAAGGCATTCAGGTTGGCATGAGAAATTGGAAGCAAAATTATGGCAATAATAAATCCTACCACTCACAATTATAAAGATGGAAGTGTTTTTTCTCTTAGCCTTCCATAACCTACAAGGTTGACACCACAACAATTGGAAGAAAAAGGAAAAAATTACCTTTGTTATAGTTGTGATAGAAAATACACTAAAGGTCATAAGTGTGTTGAGAAGAAATTATTTTACATTGATTGTGAAGAGGATGAAGAAAAGGATCAAGAAACATCAAAAGACGAGGATATACACTAGGAACCAACCCCAAAGAAAGAAGAAATGAATCCGACCATAGCTTGTAATGCATTGGTAGGAATTACAACTCCTCAAACTCTCAAGATAGAAGGACATATCTGTAGAATTTCCTACAAATTCTCTACAAATCTACCTCTAAGATCTATGTAGAAAATCTGACTGTAGATTAACTCAATAATGCAATATACCAAAGCAAAATACTATAATCTACTTCTACTATCAAACTTGCGGAAGCTTAAAGATTGAGTTGAATCAGAGCTGAACACATATAATCATAAGAAGAAGAATCAATACACATGAAACACAAAACATACTTAGGGGAAAGCCTCAGCTAAAAACCCACTATCTATATTATCATACAAGGCAGAAATACATTAGAATTATACAAAGCCTTAGCTCTCACAACTAGCTAGCTCTTAGTACAACCCTCCTAGATGCTCACAGGAAATCAAAGCTTCTCACAAGCCTTCTCCTCTTCCCTCCAAGCTCTTATTTCCTTGTGTCATTTCTCTTGGGTGATCCTCCTATTACCAAGTGGAAGACTGATCACTCACACTAATCCTACACCTTGTCAGAACTGCGTAATCCTCAAGGAACCTTTTGCATGCATGAGTTTCCTTTATAAGAGAAAACATGCAATTAATAGTACACTGTCCTTGATATTTAGCTCAATTGGGTCTTTCTCATAATAGACATGCATGAGTTTCTAATGAGGGAATCTTTAGTTATCTGGAGAATACTGGTTGAGTGCATGCATGCACCAACTGACTAATAACTCACAATTAGTTCCTCAAATAGTTTGGAACTAATTTAACTGCAATTAACTCAGTAAACTGAGCTAACTAATTAAAACTCAAATATAACTCAATCTTATCTCCTTAATTAAGGGATAACCTCTTTAATCTAAGGGATAACTGTTGCATGACTTCAGAAAGACTTCTACCTTGAATTTCTCCAACTAATTAATGCATAATGAATTAATTAATTATTTCCAGGCAGCTGGTGAGACTAAATTCGATTTTAATTCACAATTTTAATTCAAGGACAAATTAAAATTGGAATATTATTGTTGCCACATTTCAACACTCCCTCTCAACAAGGAAGTGATTATCTGCCACCCCGATCCTGTCCCTATGGAACTCAAATTTACACTTTGACAATGCCTTTATCAAAATGTCAGCATCTTACTCCTCTATTGAAATATACTGTAGAAACATGATCCTCCTCGCTACATAGTCTCTAAGATGATGATACCAGATATCGATGTGCTTGGGCCTATTATGAAATACTGGATTCACAGAGAGTTTGATACAACTCTAATTATCACGATAGATCAAAGTTGGATCCATCCTCTCATCAAACAAGCCAACTAGGACTTTTCGCATCCAGATGGCCTCACATGCTGCCTAACATGCAACTATGTATTCAACCTTTGCCGAGCTGAGTGTAACCAACCTCTATTTCCTTTTGTACCAAGAAACTGTCGCTGACCCAAGGTTGAAAATCCCTCTTGATGTGCTCTTCCAATCTGATGGACTCCCTACCCCATCTGCATCAGTGAAGCCCTGTAGCTTCACTCCCTCTGTCCATCTATACCATAATCCATACCGAGATGTGCCTCTGAGGTATCTCAATACATGCTTTACCACCTTCCAAAACATCTTGGTAGGCTGAACCATCGCTTGACTCAACTGGTTCACTACATAACACAAATTTGGTCATGTGTTCACTAAGTACATCAATGAACCCATAAGCTTCCTGTACGTAGTAGCCTCCACTACTTCTCCTGAAGTAGCATCCTCCTTCCTCTAGCTACCAGCTAGAGGAGTCTGCATGGGCTTGCACTTCTCCATGTGGAATCTCTTGAGTATCTCGTTTGCATACTTTCCCTAAGACACAAACAACTCCCCATCCTTCTACCATACTTCCTTTCCAAGGAAGTAATGCATGAGACCCATGTCTTTCATCTTGAATTCTCTTGCAAGATCCTCCTTGCAAGACACAATCAATTGATCATCTAGTCAATATGAGATCATCAACGTAAAGAACGATGATCAACAACTTACCTTCCACCACGATGTTGTACAAGTTCACATCCACTTCACTCTTTGTGAAGCCCAACCTGATGAAGTAGTTGTCTATCTTGGTGTACCAAGCACAAGATACTTGCTTCAGCCCGTACAATGCTCTCTTGAGTCAGCACACATGCGACTCATGATCAAAGGTATCAAAACCTTCTGGCTACTCTATGTACACCTCTTCCTCAATCTCGACATTGAGGAATGTAGTCTTCACATCCATCTAATGGATCTTCCAACCCATCTGTGCTGATAGTGCCAACATAGATCTGATAGATGAGTACCTTTCGAAAGGAGAAAAAGTCTCATCATAGTCAATCCCCTCGACCTGTGAAAAGCCACGAGAAACAAATCTTGCCTTATGCTTCTCCACACTACCATTAGCAGCTTTCTCTACCTTGTAAAGCCAATGGGAATTCACAACTAACTTGTTCTCCAGTCTTGGAACCACGTCCCAAACACTGTTACGAACTATGGAGTCATACTCCTCCACCATAGCATCAACCCAAATCGGTTGTTACACTGCTTCCTCAAAGGAATAAGGCTCGAACTCAACACATTCCCTAGCAAGGATCATGTATCCAGTGTACCTATCAAGTGACCTCCTTTTTCTTCGCTGATAAGATGGATCTCCCACATTCTCTCTCGCAACTTGGAACGATCTGTCAGCTTCTTTTGTGCGTTTCTATCCATATCTGGAAGACTCTAATGGAGTGGATTTCTCCACTCTTGGAACCTATGCATGTGGCTACTCTGCATTAGTTTGAGGCTCCTCTTCCTTAGGAACCAACTGTTCCTCCACAACCTGTAGTTGGATCTCCCTCTCAAGGGAAACTCGCATGGCCTTCTGCTCATCAAACTTGAGATCTCTGCAAACCACTGTCCTCCGACTGGTAGGCAAGTACACCCGATAGTTGTGAGGTGTATCAGTGTACCCCACAAGTATCCCTAACTCTGTTGTTGGCTCAAGCTTCTTCCATCCATCCTTTGTCACATGGAAATATACCGACGAGCCAAAGATCCTGAAGTGACCCACATTTGGTCTCTTACCAGAGAAATATTCCTCTAGTATCTTCATCCCAAGTATGTGATGCAGGTTTCTATTCTACAAATAGACCGTTTTGTTGCATGCCTCAGCCTGCAAGTGAAGTGGTAGGCCTTGGTCATGCAACATCACCGGTGCTACCCCTACAATAGTTCTGTTCTTCCTCTCAGCCACCCCATTCTGTTGTGGGTTATGAGGTGTCGTAACTCCCTTTTAATTCCTTCCACTGCACAGAAGTCATTAAACTCTCAAGAGACATATTCTCCACCATAGTCACTTCTCAAGGCCTTGATCTTCTTCCCTGACTCTTTCTCATCCAAAGCTTTGAGCCCACAAAACTTTGAGAAGGTTTGGTCCTTCTTCTACATGAAATAAATCCAACATTTATGAGAAAAATCATCAATGAAAATCACATAATACCTTTGCTTCGCCGTGGATGCCATCGATAATGGTCCACACACATCAGTATGAACTCGCTCTAAGATAGCCTTTGCTCGACTGTCTTGATAATGAAAGGAAGATTTGGTGTACTTTCCCAAGGTACAACCTTTGCATGTGTCAACTTTCTCAAGTTTACCTTTGGTAAGTCCTGTAGATGTCTATTGCATTATCTTCAAAGACCCATGATGAAAATGGCCCAACCACCTGTGCCACAATTCTCCAATTTCTTGGCTTTGCACCAATTCTACTTTTGTACTCAATGCTGCACAATCATCTAGCTATATTTTATAGATATTCTTCACCTGAATCCCTATCCTCTTGGCCTGACCTGAGTCTATGTGTCTTAGGAATGCCTTTCCTTTACTGAAGACAACATCATAGCCTTTGTCCTCCAACATCGCGACCGATACCGAGTTCTTCTTCAATCTAGGCACACACATCACATTTGTCAAGGTGAGAGGAGCTCCATGCTCCCTCTAAAAAGCAACCGTGCCCACTCCTGAAACACTATACTTTCCGTCGTAACCAATCTCTATGTGCATCTTGAGGTTTTTCTCCTCTAAGGCACTGAATAAACTTTTATCGCTGGTCATGTGGAATAAGGCTCCACTGTCAATATACCAAACACAACCCATCATCGATGACACCATGCATGCAATGAGGGTAAATTCCATGTCAAATAGAGAGGCTAATGCCTCACCTTCCGACCCTACCGAGGATCCATTCTTGGACTTCTTCGATGGGAAATTAGTCACATAATGTCCCATCTCAATTTGAAGTATGATATGAATTCGATTTGCACCTGCAACCCTGAACTTCAAACTTCAAATTCTCTTCTTAGTATACTAGTCATAGCTCCGATAATCTTAGCTTTTATACCTTGTAGAATTCCCTGCAAATTCTCTACAAACATACCTCTAAGATCTATGTAGAAAATCTGACTATAGATTAAATCGATAATGCAATATACCAAAGCAAAATACTATAATTTACTTCTACTATCAAACTTGCGAAAGCTTAGAGATTGAGTTGAATCATATTTGAACACATATAACCATAAGAAGAAGAATCAATACACATGAAACATAGAAAATACTCAGGGGAAAGCCTCAACTAAAACCCCCAATATCTGTATTATCATACAAGGTGGAAATACATCAGAACTATACAAAGCCTTAACTCTCACAGCTAGCCATCTCTCAGTACAATCCTCCTGGATGCTCGCAGGCAATCAAAGCTTCTCACAAGCCTTCTCATCTTCCTCCAAGCTCTTATTTCCTTGTGCATTTTCTCCTGGGTGATCCTCCTGTTACAAAGTGGAAGACTGATCACTCACATTGATCCTACACCCTGTTAGAACTATGTAATCCTCAAGGAACCTTCTGCATGCATGAGTTTCCTTTATAGGAGAAAACATGCAATTGATAGTACATTTTCCTTGACATTTAGCTCAACTGGGTCTTTCTCAGAATAGACATGCATGGGTTTCTGATGAGGGAATCTTTAGTAATCCGGAGTATACTGGTTGAGTGCATGCATGCATCAACTGACTGATAACTCACAATTAGTTCCTCAAACAGTTTGGAACTAAGTTAACTAGACTTAACTCAGTAAACTGAGCTAACTAATTACAACTCAAATATAACTCAATATTATCTACTTAATTAATGGATAATCTCCTTAATTTAAGGGATACTATTGCATGACTTTAGAAAGACTTCTAACTTGATTTTTTCCAACTAATTAATCCATAATGAATTAATTAATTATTTCCAAGCAGCTGGTGAGACTAAATTCGATTTTAATTCACAATTTTAATTCAAGGACAAATTAAAATTGGAATATTCGTGTTGCCACATTTCAACAAGAAAAAGGATAACGTCACTTTCACACACGATCGAATGAAACAATAGGAAGATCAACATCGCAACTAAATACGTTTTGACATAGGTAACTGGATATTTTTACGAATACAACCATACAAAAAAATGTCCCTCAAGCAAGAAAAGAAGGATAATAAATTATCACCAAAGTACTATGGTCCTTATAAAGTGTTGAAATAGATTGGTACTATGGCATACAAATTGGAGCTTCCTGCATCTTCTCGAGTGCCCCTAGTTTTCCATGTTTCATGCTTAAAGAAGGCTATAGGTGACAAGGTCCCAGTTTAAACAATATTGTCAGAACTTGACGAGGAAGGAAAAATCATATTTGAACCTAAAGCATTCACAGAAACAAGAACTCGACAACTATTCAATCAATTAATTTCAGAGTATCTCATCTAGTGGAATAACTTACCCGCTGGAGATTCCACATGGGAGGATGAGAATTTTATACAGAAGCATCCAAAACTACTCAAGCGTTGAGGACAACACTTTTTGAAGGAGAGGGGCATGTTCGGTCCTATACTACTAGTTAATCTTATTGTTATTATGAAACCCCCTTATTGTATTATTGTGCCCATATAGTCCCCATGTTGTTATTATTATGCCCCATGGAAGCCCACTATTGTTATTTTTGTGCCCCTACAATATTATTGTTATGTAGGCTCTGATTGTATTGGGACCCCTTAGACTCTTATATATAGAAAGAAGGTCTTGTCATTTGTATCATCCAATAATTTTTCATTTGTACAATGTAAAGGAGGTTTCCCCCTCGAAGAGGCTAACTTTAAATTCGTTGCACTATCTTTTCTATCTTTTTATGAGCTGGTTTCATAAAAACATATTGGAGAAATCAACTTGTAGGGTCATCTTTACGAGTGAATCCCAATTTGGAGAATTTTGGTCTAAAACCTTATAGGGCCATTTTAGGTCATTAAATGTTGTTCTGGGGTCAAAACATTTGCACTTAAATTTTAAACCCTGTGATGATATTCTACACTCAGATACGTCTCCAATATTGTAAGAAAGATGTTAATTGGAGTTTGTGTGCAAAAGTTATGCCTCCCAAAAGTAGAAGTACTAGTTTAACCACCATGCTTCAACATGATGTCATGTTAACCCCATTACTCATGCAAATGGGGATAGCCATGTGTGCACTATGAAGAAGACACTAGAAGTGTGAAAGTTGTAACTTTAGTTGAGATTTGAAGGATTCAAACCTAGTCACTAGTTAGCTATATAACTATGTTAAACCAAGCCACTAGGAAGAGTAGGGGTTCTATTTTATGCAATTGTATATTATTCATTATAGGTCATATCAACTAGGAGTGGAGTTAGAAAGCATAACAGAGTGGGTTAGTGTTCTATAGCAACGTAATAGGCCATAGGTCATAGATTCTCCATAGAGAGTGTATTCTCCTTTGTATTTTCATTGTTTCCATATTAAAGTAGGTTTTACTCTTGGAAGAGTTTCCTAGAGAAAACATTTGTGTTCATTATGGATGTTATGTGATTGTATTTATTGTTCTCTACTTTCCAAATTTTATATATGTTATGCAAAAGTAAAATACCAATAATTAACAAATTTGAAATATAAATAAATTTAACTATCATTGTATAGGTTTCATTTCATATTATCAGATATGTTATAATGAACTATCTAGTGAAATATCCATGTCAATTTAAAGATTAGAAACCCTCATCTAGGATATTTTTTAGAACATTTTGTTGCATGGTTACATAAATGAGTATGTTCATCTATGATTACAATATTCATTTAATTTAGGTCTGGAATATTCAAACCATCCCCAAGAAACATCTAGTTGGAAACAAGTTTACAGGCTCTATTGCTAGAATACTTGGGGAAAGGATTATCCATGAACATAGAAGGAAACTCATTCTCCATCAGTACATGAGAATAAGGAAACAAAATAAAATGAATCAACTTACATGAAAAAGAGAAGGGTTGGTGAGAAATATCTAGTGGAAATGCCAAAACTATAGTGTAATGATTAGAGTGAGGTAGCACAGACTAGCACAAAAATGGCCAAACTACAATTGAGAGAAAGGATGAATGGAATGGATTCATCACTTTATTATGGAGAATAATTGATAAATCAATGGGAAGTGAGGAACAGGGTAGAAGAGACATTGAATTACTTCATTAAATTTCAGTTAATATGTTAACCTAAGGCTAATTAATTCTATGCAGTGCTTTAGAAATGTTACATGAGTTTAAAGCAATAAAAAATGAAATATAGAAATTTAATAGGAAATAGGATCCACCCCCTCATTAACTCCATTTTCTAAGGTACTAAAATTTAAAGAAACAAAAGTAAAGTAAAGTGGAGGAAAGGATGGATGCTACATGGTCTCAAGAAGACATGAAGCACCTAAATTAGTTCAAAAGGTTTTTTTTCAAAACATCCTCCTCTTGGATTTAGACTTGACGATAACTATAAAGAAGATAAGTTTTGATGCATACCTAGATAAAGTATAAGCTTGCACTCACAATCCATATAATAAACTATAAATTTGATCTTGAAAAATGCATGAAATTCTACCTTTGGAGTGTAGAAGTTTCCTTATTTCTTTCTTTCCTCCATGTCATGGTGGGTGCATGCATGGTAGCCAAGGAGGATTACACCTAAGACCAGGACCTGAGTTAGTGATATTTTCCCATCCTTTCTATCCAATGAATCTTTCATTAATGTTAGAAAGCTAGAAATACAGACAATAATATTTCTCTCACTATCTCAATAGATAAAGATCTAGCCTAAAAAAATGATACAGGTGGATATCGGTGGCCACCAAACTTTCCACTATCTTACAACATAGTTTTCCTATTTTGGCAGTTATCTAATTTTGATAGTTCTTAGGTCCTAAACTTTTGAAGGCATTTTGAGGCCCTAAACAACAAATTTTGGGAAAACAAGATGAAAGTAATCATAGACTTCATTGACGGTAAAAAAATGTACTCCTTGAATCAACCTTTCCAACAGCCTATCTTGCACACCAAACATAGATTGTATGCCAAAGTTATGACCTCGAGCAGTTGACATCCCAACTTACCCCTTTGAGGCCCAAAATCCTTTGTCACTTCATCTCCTAGGGTTAGGGTACCGGATGTTTAGGGTTTCTCATTACTTATTTATGATAAAAAGGCCTTTTATCCTCATTGTAACATAGTTCAGTAAGGCGCATTAAGGGATTTTTGAGGTCTAAAATTGGCATCCTAAGGAAACTATAAAATATTACTAAAAATAATAAAATAATATTAGATGACATCATCAAATTTTAGAGGGAAAAAATAAAAAACTATTTTTGCAACTCATATTTTCAACTTATTTCCCTATGGATTTACTCAAATTTTGAGCGGAAACACTTATTGGATGCTTAATTTGGTTCTTAATCCAAGGAGTACCCATGTTGCATAATTTGGATGGACCACTACACAAAAAATGAGAAATACATGAAAAATGTGATTCCAATCATGTTTTTTCATGTATTTCTCATTTTTTGTGTAGCACGGTCCATCGAATGTATGAAAAATGGATACTCTTTGGATTAGGAATTAAATTTTGCATACAACAAGTACTCCTACTTAAATTTTGAGTAAAATCTTAAGGAGATAAGTTGCAAATAAGAGTTGAAAAAATAGTTTTATTATTTTTTAATCTTTTTACTTTTTTACTCCAAAAATGGTGAATCATCCCCCATGGTTGGCATCATTATCTTGAATCCTATTGCTTCTTATAAAGTTTATTTTGGTTGTACATTTTTCTTAGGAGGCCCATTTTAGACCTCAAAAGTCCCCTAATGTGTAGGTGTCACATCTCTTCTCAGAGATAAGCTACAACCATTTGAGCTAATTTATTTTCATTTTGCATGTATACAGTTCGACATTTCCCATTTATTAATAGAAGTCAATTTTCACTATATCTTTTTGTTTTGGTTATAAATTTGTCTATGATTTCATTCCCTTAAGTTAAAATCAGTTATATAAGACTGGTATGCTCTTTATCTATTTTTTTGTGCATGTCTCCAATGAGGTCAGGGTATAATGAGTTGGTACTAGAACTACTTGAGCCCTTGCAATACCATCCTCACCAACCCCAACAACCTCCCATGGAAAAAAGAAAAGAAAGATGTGGGACCAGGAGATCCTATTAAACTATTGATCGAAGAAGCTCTCGAGGGATAAAGGAGCGAGATAGTAGACAATTGTTCTGAGATCCTTTGATGTATGCCACTAGGTGAGACATCTTCATCCAGTGGCTACTTTGGAGGCATTGCCCCCTTTAAGGTATAAGTTAATTTTGATGTTCCTATATTTGAATGCCAAATAGATGTAGGTTCTCTACATTTAAATTGGCTTAAAGGGTATTTTTTGGTCAACAATTTTTTCGATAGAGAAAAGGTTACCTTTTCATTCCTTAAGGTCACCCCCCATGTCAATGATTCATGGGAAACTTACAATTTGCATAAGGCTATAGACGAATCCACATTGCTTGCAATTTCACCCACTTGGAACTCTTTTAGGGATGTTGTTAAAAAACATTATTACATTGTTGGAAACTACAAAGATTAGGACATGAATTGGACAACACTATGGCAAGAAAGGGACCAAGTAGTGCCAGAGTTCATAAATATATTTCATACCTTGCACACCAAAATGGGTATCAAAGAATTTGAGGGAAAAATAGTGCTCAAGTGTTGTGGTTGTCTACACAAATATGTCAAGACAAAAATGGAGTTCCTTGGCATATCCTCACTTGGCGCAACATATTGATGTTTTGTCAAAATAAAGTAAAAAATTTAAATAGAAGAAGCAATACTTTGGATATGTGAATCCTTCACAGAAAAAGTAGAGCAAAGGCATCACCAAATCGTATAATAAAGGATAGAGCCTGGGTTGAGCACCCTACGAAAACCCACCTATTGACAAGGGAATTATTTTTAACTTCTCCATCGAACCCTCGAATCTCACCAGGCATGTGAGATAGCAAGACTAGCCCCAAATGTTTTAAACCTTGATTTTAGTGATTGTCTTTTGTATTTACAAGTTCTTTTACAGTAAACAAAATAAATTAACTAATATATACATAATTAAATAAAAGCATATAAATGAAATCTATACAAGCTTAGAAACAATATAGAGAAATCATATACAATTGTATAATATGTACCAACATATAAAAGTTATGAACAATCTAAAATTGAAGTAAAAAAATTTATAGACAACAATAAAATAATGTTTTCTAATCCACACGGAAATGCAAACACTTAAAAACATTGTTGTAAAATTTATCTAAAAGTTAAATAAAGTTAAATAACAAATTGTTCATGAAATTTGGAAAATTTCAATAAATATGAACGTATGGGGGACTAAAATATCACTGGTTTTTATTTAAAAATTGTGAGTACAACCTTTTGTCTGACAAACTTCTACGAAAACCATTGACCTTAATTTAATTATAAATTTTTATGATGTAATGGAATCATACATAAGCATGCAATGAGAAAAATTGGTATGATACACCAATAAAGAATCCTTTTAGGCAATCTAATAGGATTAAATAAGTAGACCTTGTCTACAAAATCAGAAACAATTAGCACTAGCATAAATATTTAAACCTTTTATAAGCATAATAAAATTGTAGGAAATAAATATCACTTGAAAAATATTAGAAGAATGAGATGGATCTTCCTTTTACCTTGTCCCTGCTTTGAACTAATCTCTCCTCACAAAGTATTATCCTTTTCCTTCATAGGCTCCTTTTCCTTTTGTATTCATTTGAAACAATTAAGGAAAGCTAACTATTTGAGAGACTATTTTTTATTTTATTTTGCTATCTTTGTTATCATTCAGGAAAGGAGAGTTCTAAACAAAATGTTAAAATTTAATTTAACTTTTAATTAAGTTTGGTTGGTGGGGGATCCTTCATATACTTTAGAGAATTAATCATATATTTACGTTTCCCGACATCACATGTACGCATAATGAAATAAAAAATAATTTGAAATATGCAATTTGGAAACATACTCCATGTTCCTCTAACATGTGTCTCATCAAAACCATCATGCTGAAAATATACTGTGAAAAAGTGTTGAAAGCTATGTCAAAATCTAGAATCAGTGTGTTGTTAGTGCATAACATGTATATACTAAAATTTGTCCAAAATTATATAATGTGAACACTATACTTGTCATCAAACATCATAAAAATAGTCAAAACCCATATTTGTTATGTGATACAACTTTTATTTTTCCACTGCTTTATGCCTATCCTACTTTAATAATGTGTGAGTTTCCCTTAACAGACTATAGATCATGACAATGGGATTGTGAGGTGACAAAATGGGAGGACTCTTCAGATGATATAGACTTAGTGACTACTACTTTTTTTTTCCTTTTCTTGTCTTAGGTTCAAGGGTTTTGGCTTTTCCATGCAATGCAGAATGGACATGTGAGGCCATATAAAGAGCATGGTGAACTAGTTGCACATGTGGAAGAGGTTGTGGAGGTGGTAAAGAGAAAAAATGCAATCTTTGATTAGTGTCAAGGAGGATAAACAACATCCTTCTATCCATTATAATCCGGGATGATAATTTGACTTCATGCACATGGAGAAAACAAAATACCAAATCTAGGTGGTGGATTAGAAGGTGGAGGAGGTGGACGATATGCTTGTTGGCCTACTAAATTGAGTAAACTAGTCTATAATAATTGGTTGAAATATTTTTAATCTATGTTAAAATGTATTAAAAATGTCATTTTTTCTCTTTGTCATGGATTTGGACCTCTACCTCTATTATGTTTTCCTCAGTCGTGGCCACTTCAGCAAAAAAGTCCCGACGTAGGAATAATAGCCCCCAAAAATTTATATGCAAGTGATATTTTCAATGTGAGTGCATATACTAGCATGCCATGTCATTTTTCAAATCATATTTTTGTAGATGTTGGGTACATAATATAAATACTCATAGGGGAATAATGAACAAAAGGGGAAGGAAAATGCTCGTGTATGAAAAAAGAAATGAACATAGGTATGTTATAGCTTAGGGAAAACGATGCATTATGATAGTGGAATTCTAATTGACAAGATTCACTTCATAATAGATGATAATTTTCAATATGTCATCATACCTTATTTTATGTAATGTATCAACAAAACTATCACACATATAATATATACATCACAATTTAATTATATACTAATAATTTTGGCATGTAGATGACATATGGCCATGGAAAATATGTAAGTTTATGCTCAAGTTACAATATGGGTATTGGAGTTATGGAATTTTATTTTTGGTTTATTGAATAGATAACACCATCTGAATGCTAAAATTAATCAAGTTTGAATCATAATGGAGCTCGATGATGTGCTAAGATGATGTAAAGTAATAGACATGATGGATGAAATAAGTATGAGTAAATCACAATACATATGAAACCAAAGAATATTTGTGCATAAAGAAGGCACAACTTGTGATGTTATGTGATGACTTTGCCAAACATCATTACTAAAATATGTTTGATGAGAGTTTATAATGTTGGGTCGGCTGCAAACCTAATTCTAAAGTATTCTACATGTGTGTTGTAAGTTGCAACATCAATGCAATATCGAAATAGTTGGATATTTCGGAGTGAACCCTCATTAAGGATTAACATATAAGTTTGAATATATATCTTGACTATGGATTGGAAATGGATTTTTCAGTAATTTCATAGTTGTGCCAGGTATGATAGTGTGGGGCTTTAGATGGAACTTTGGAATATATGCAGAAGGGTGACATGATTTTACAGTATGAGAGGATGGGAAAAAAATTTATTTGGGAGATCCATGAATTAACTTAAACATGCATAGAGAGACTGAACCCGATTTACTAAAACATCAAGAGGCACATTTATTTACAGAATGCTAAGAGTGGTTCAAGAAGAAATATTGAGATACAAAATTAGTCCAAGTCTTAAGTTGTATTGTAATGATTGAGGTATGAATGGAGCTTGAGTGGGTTCTTTTTTAAGAGAATATGAACAGGGATGGTGAGTTATTTTCATTGAGAGATTCTTGTTTGAGCCTAAGACCAAAGAGTCTCGAGGCCTCACGCAAATTACTTAGACAAAGGATATATAGATACATAGATTCAACAAAAAAAAAAAAAACTTGCAAGATAAGCCAAGCAGGAAAATTGCTTTATCTACACATAGTAGACTATAGAAACCTATGGTAATGGCTTCACGTCCTCAACCAATGAATGGTGACCAAAAAATATATATATTCGCAAAATGAAACTAAATTAAAAATTAAAGACTATGCATATATCCGATCTGGATGCAATTTATAAGTATTGACCTTTCAAGGAAACCAACATGCCAAATAGGCTTAAGTTGTTAATGACTCATGATGCATCATAAATATTGGAAACATGTATAGGTACTCATGTTACTATGTTGATATCAAGGAACGAATGAATTAGCTATGCCCATTTCTCAAAGCATACATAGCTTAGGAGACTTGGAGAAAATGGAGGGGAAGAAATATGGTGTGCGAATTACCCATATGCAAAATACAAAGACAAACTTCATTGAGCATACTTGTTGTATATAAAAGAAACATAGACATACCTCTCCCTTCTGAGCTTATGCATTTTGATGATTTAGTTCAAGTGGCTGATACAGGTAGGCAACATGTTTGACCAAGTTCTTGCTAGTTTTGGAGCTGGTAACACTTATTTTACGCTAAACATGATCAAACTACTATGACTCCACTAAGAATTGGCCTGAGTGCCTTAGGCCTTTTTTTTAGAGAGTTACAATTCTCATTAATTCACTACTATACCATAAACCTAATATTTACCATGTGTTGAGTCTCCAAAATGTCATCCACTTTCACCTTCATTTTCATTATTTTACCCTCATTCTGTAACTTTATAGCCCCATAACCTTACATTAAGTAACCATTTTCATCATTACATGGGTTTATCATTATTATTTTGCATATTGTTGATTTTAAGTATTATAAGTGAATTTGTGATTAGGAATAACTATTTTCATATATTATAATATATATATATATATAATATATATATATATATTATAATATATATATATATATATATATATATATATATATATAGATAAGTGTGATGAGTTTTGTGATATTGTAGGCCTATTTATGAGTTCTAAGGGTCTACTTGCCCACCCAACACAAATTCGTATTTAAAATTCCAACTCATGAAGATTTGTTGATTAATTATAGAAGCTGTGGATCATTAACCATGCACATTCAAAGAAGAAGAATCATGGATAAGAGGATTTGTTTCTTACTTTTTTAGGTGATTGGTTGTAACCATAAATAGATAAATGTGGATTTAGGAGATATCTAAGGATCTATATTTTTTGTATAGTTATTCTCAATTTTTATATAAATAGGAGTGCACCCTTCATACAAAGGGTTGTTAGTTGTTAGTTATTAGTTCTCAATAGTAACTAGTTAGTGTTGTTGTTAGCGATAGTTGCTAGTTGGAGGTTCCAAGTTCCATCCATGTGGTTTGTAAAGTGATGAGAGAGAATTATTGTAATATATTGTAACTTCATTTTCATGAAATACATACTAAGGTAAAAGTGCATTTAATTTTCCATTCTTGAATTTGTTTTATTAGTATTATTGCTGAGTTTTTTTTTTTTTATATATACATATATATCAAATGAAGAGGGACTAATCACTTCTCTCTTTTGATAGTCTTACATTTTATTGCATAAATTGCTAAGTTTTTGCAGATTCCAAGACAATGAAATAAGAGCATTATATGCACGAGTACCTTTTTAGAGACCAAGTTTCTTTCAGAAGAGGATGATCATTCAATGTAAAATCAGATCCACTACACCATTGCTAATAAAAACATAACAATTTTACCATTCTTACACATTTTAAGCCTGCAGTCGATCCATAACTATTCATCTCCCTACTAGCAAAAACTCATTTCCCTTGCAATCTTCATACGTTCTTGCCTCATATTCATTCACCCTTAACCAAAAATTAAACTCATTCAACTCCCTTACAAAGTTGCGTCACCCCATTTTCCTTTTCCTTCTTGTCAAATAAACCTTTCTTCAATTCAAATTTTCCATATATAGTTCTTCAAATTATTATTTCATACTCACCTTAGATGATGGAGGATTCCTTAAGGCCTCCCTTCTAACAAGTCTTGACCCGTCAACTCCGACACATCATCTAGGATCAAAACTAGAGATATTTCAAGTACCTTGAGGCTTGCATGCCTTAATGGAAAGCTCTCTCACCAATAAACAGTGGGAATACATCAATGTACCATGTTTGTTGGATATTCTAGGTGACTCGACTAGAAAACATCTATTTGGACCTAGTAAGATGTACTTAGGCATCTTGACTCTCATTTACATCAACGGTGAGTAGTCTCGTGTTGGTTAATGGCATTCATTAATGGTTAGTAATCCAACAATTTCTTTCCTATTTTTGACATCGACACATTTATTCACATAGATAATAATTATGCCATCGAGTGGGAACGAATGAAGGCTATGTGATTTCATCAGTTTGCAGTAGGACTCAATTCAGCAGCCATAGCAATAAAGATTCCAATCTCATCCTCAATTCATACAACGAAGAGAAAGCAAAAGCAAGATCATATTCCTTTACTTCATATTCCATGATCCAATAGCAGTAGACACACTCTTCAATATACATAGCTTGTCCACTTTTCAAGTAGGCGAAAGTATGTAATTTTCTAATTTTTAATCATGTAATTCCTTAAATGCTAAAATTGCAATTTTGGAAAATCCCTCGCCACATTCATATTTCCTTTCTCATTTTCAAGAAAACTGAAAAAACCTTAAGTTGGGGGGAGGGGATATTCATATACATGCCACATGTCACATTTTATGTCATCCTAACCAACATATTTTTCCCAAATCAACTATTATTGCATTTGATTCAAAACGTTTATATGTTTTGCAATGATCAATTGATGAGCACATTGAATGGTTGATAGTCACTATGTGACTTAAAAAGGAATTCTCAATGTTTTCAAGTATTTTGATGCAGCAAATATAATAAAAGTATTGTTATACAAGAAGCAATACTCATAAAATTTTGGTTGTCACACAAGAACCAACCATAAAAATATATGTTGCAATCAAATGTATTTCAAAGTACACTTTGCAAAAAGAATAAAATTATTAAATGATATGATTATGCAAAGTTAAAAGAGAATTAATACAAAGCCAAAACTCATATAGAAGCAAAACATTCCAAGATGATCAACTTATGATTAAGTGAATCAATGGAATAGTTGCATGAGGACATGCAACATCTTCAGCTGGGGGGTATGTTGAGTCTCCAAAATGGCATCCACTTTCACCTTCATTTCCATCATTTTACCCTCATTCCGTAACTTTATAGCCCTATAACCTTACATTAAGTAACCATTTTCATTATTACATGGGTTTATCATTATTATTTTCCAAATCATTGATTTTAAGTACTATAAGTGAATTTGTGATTAAATGTTAGGAAATTAACATATTTTCATATATATCTAAAAGTGTTATGAGTTTTGTGATATTGTAGGCCTACTTCAAGATTCTAGAAAGGTCATACTTGGCTACCTAACCACAAATTCGAATTTCAAATTCCAACTCATGAAGATTTGTGGAGTAATTATAGAAGATGTGGATCATTAACCATGCACATTCAAAGGAGAAGAATCATAGATAAGAGGATTTTTATCTTGCATTTTTAGGTGATTGGTTGTAACCACTAAGAGATAAATGTGGATTTAGGAAAGATCTAAGGATCTATATTTATTGTATAGTTATCCTCAATGTTTATATAAATAGGAGTGCACCCTTCATACAAAGGGTTGTTAGTTGTTAGTTATCAGTTGTCAATTGTAACTAGTTAGTGTTGTTGTTAGTGATAGTTGCTAGTTGGAGGTTCCAAGTTCCATCCATGTGGTTTGTAAAGTGAGGAGAGACAATTCTTGTAATATCATGTAACTTCATCTTTATGAAATACATACTGCCACTTTGATCTCCAAGATGTGATAGTTTGTTTATTGTTCTTGCTGAGGAATGGAGGGCCCCCATCAACCACAGCTTTCACATATTTGTACATATTGGCAACATAGTGTAGTTGGTTTATTTCATTTATTTTCATGCAAGTATTATTTTACTTTCAGCAAGTGTGATTTCATTTTAGTAAGTGTGGTTTACTTTCCAGCATGTGTGATTTCAATTATGCAAGGGTGTTGTGATTTCATTTATGCAAGTGTGTTGTGATTTCATTTATGCAAGTGTAGTGTGATTTCAATTTCAAGCATGTGTGATTTATTTTATGTAAGTGTGATTTCAATTTCCTTATATTTGATTTGAATTTATACGAATTAGATTGATTTAATTTGTTTTGTAATTCATTTTAATTGCATTAGATTAATCTAATCTGAAAGATAACCACCTAGTACATATAGTACAGGTATACCTCATTAGTTTATGAAACCCCGGGTTGACAAATTAAATGACAAGGATTTAGGGAAATATTGCCTCTTTGGACTTGGCAATCTGCATTCATCTATGTGTTCTTTCTCTCTCTTTCTCAAGCCCAAAAAATATGGGGATGGAAAATCTTTGTGGAATGACCCTACCCGCTTTGATAAATCTATAGTAGGAGTCAAGATTAGGTTGAGAACTAGGTTCCCTTAGCTCTGGGTCCTCCTTTGTTTCTTGTTGCATACTCCATTCCTTATCCAATTTTTGAGTTTCTTGTAGGTTTAGCAGAGTTTCCTGTAGGATTGTCTCTACTTCCTGTAGGTCTTGTTGTGTATCATGTAGGATGTCTTTTCCCTTGGATGAGGCAGATCTAGTCACAGGCCTTCTCACATAAGTGAGAGGAGACTTAGGGGAGGTTTGTTCTGAGGATCCTTCTCCATGAGTTTTTATAAGAGGAGCCATCTTCTCCTACTATTTATGCGAGTCTTCAATAACAATGGGAACCTTGGTGGGAGTTTGAGGTTTTCCCTACCTTATTCTTGTACTTTTTCTTGTTCTAAAGTACAAAGGAGTTTATCTCTCTCATTTTCCTTTTTTTTTTTATAGGGGTGCTAAGGACAATGAGGGAAGTTATTGCCTCTTTCTCAGTGTGTTCTGTAGACAACCTGGGTGACTCCTCCTTGTCTTACGCTTCCTCTTTTCCATTGCCCTTTTCATCTTTGTATTTCTCCTCTTCTTCTCCCTCAAGTTCCTCACCTTGTTCATCAGTTTCCTCCTTGGCATCTTCTTATGTTTCTTCACCACTTTCCTTCTCTTTCTCTTCCTTTTCTTCCTAATCTATTTCCTCTTCATCCCTCTCTACTTCTCCTTCATCTGTTTCAGTTTCTTCTTCATCCCTTTCAGTTGAAGTAGGGCTCTTATCATATTCGAGGGCTTTTACATCCTCCTCTATCTGCATGTCTCTGAAAATTGCCCATGTGATAGGAATTCTAAGGTTTTGGACGGCATCTTCTATGATGAGTCTAATTAACCCATGATGGGCTAGATGTTGGAAGTTTCCTTCCTGCACCTTCATGCTCATATCTATCAGTGATAGAAGAAGGAAGTAGGGTGTTAGGGTCCTATAATAATAGGATTCATAATTTTGAATTGGCTATGGTTAGTCTTGTAATATTGTCCATACTTTTGCTTTCTGCAAAATTTTTTCCCATATTAAAATTAAAAAATGTAAATAGGTTGTGTCTTAAAAGAATAATCAAAGGACAAAAAGAAAGAAAATATCAAAAAAGTAAAACATATGAATCCCACAAAAGAGATAAAAATAGATCATGAAAGTGTGCAAATTCAAATGCCACTCCTTTTACTTTAATTTGCAAAATAATATTGTGTGCAACTTGTCAAAAATGCCACAATCTATGATGGTCAAATAGTTTAATCTTGATTCATTCATGCTTTAAATTTCATGTTGATAGATAAAGAATAAATATCTAGCCAAACTGTTTAATCTTGGCAGATCAGTAATTAGGTAGAGAATAATAATGAGCTCATCAATTTAATTTGAGCCATTGGAAGTTGTAAGGTTAGAATTAGATAGTTTGCTTATCAAAAGAAAAAGAAATAAAGGGTTAGCAAGCTCAAATGCACCCAATGAATGAAGAGAAAATGCTAGGGTAAATAAAGGGTAGGTAGAATAAGTTTTGCAAGTGCACAAGGTTGCTAAGTCAAAAAAACACATTCATCATGCTTAAACCTATGTTTCATGTGTAGGAGGAATTGTGAAAGAGAAAGGATATTCACTAAAGCTTATTTACTAATTTCCCCTAATTTCATTACACCCCCACATACTTACTTTATTAAATTCCCATCATTATCCCTTCATTACCTGTAAAAACCCTTTCCCCTCATTTTGACCTTTTATCCCTTTGTTTCACAGATTTCCCTAGACATTACCCTTCAAAAAATCATTCCCCCTTCCCAAAACCCCTTTCACTAGTGTGAAACCCATTTCCATCACAAATAATACATTCCCCCCTTATTAATTTCCCCTTTTCTCGTAAAAAACACACTAAAACCCTTTTATCCTAAGTTATTTCCTAAACTATACCCCCGCATTATATAATTAAACTCCCCGACGTTAATATTCCCCAACACCATTTTAACTCACCAAACCTTGGTGTATAGTTAAAACCCTCGCCATATAACCCATGGTCCCACCTTTATTAACCATTTGCTTATATTGAAAATCCCATCATTATTTGTTGATTAATTACAATTCATTGTAATTAAACCCTGGGCCCCACCAATCACATCCCAACTTCATCCGTGCAACTTCGCCGCATGATATTCCTCCGATCTACCACCTCCAGATCCAACGGTGCACAACCATATCACGTAGATTCGTCATCCAATAGTTAATGGCCCAAGAACATGCAAGATTCACGGTTTTGGATGGGCACTGTTTTGCTACATGGCAACACTAGGTTATATCGCGTGCTCGTGAAAAATACCGCCTCCCATCCAAAAGCAGTGTGATATGGCCTAAAACCACTTCCCCACCTAAAACCAAAACTGCCCACTGTTCATTCACCAATACTCGCGCCAAAGTGTAACCCTTATTGGCTAAAAGGACGAAAAACCCCATTTTACTCTTTTCGCTCATTTTCACTGTAAACCTTTGTTAACCAAATCTGACACCCTAAAACTCTGCGTGACCAATTTAACACCTTTTGCCACCCGAAGACATTGTAGACACCAAATTGAAGCAGCAAATTGACAATTGAAGCCTCAAAAGCCTCTACTGCCACCACAAGACCCCGTCTATGCACCAAACCATCAAATTTCCAGGTATTCTTGATAGAACCGAAACAACCCTAGAATTTAAAGTTATACATAGTAATTATCAAGGGTTAATTAATTAAATTAATTAAAAAACCTTCCTAAACTAAAGAAAATCTTACTACCAAACCCATTTTTTCAGACTGTTATTACCCTCCCCACTGTTCTAGACCTTCTGACTTTACTCCTAAAGCCACAAAAAGAGTAGTTCCATTCAACAAACCAAATTATGGCTTCCCAAACCTCTTTGGATGTAAGACCTATGCAAACCCATCACCTAGATATTGACCACCTTCCATTAGCTGACAGAGAATTTCAAATCAAGGACACTGCTTCCCCTGCCCACCTACTGAAACTCCACTGCTAGAGTAAAGACAAGTTTTTGAACTAGAATGATGGCATTCACCTATGGGAGTCCAATTTTCCCAATTACTTGTTCCCATAGGTACACATATTCCCAAAAATCATCAACTTCTACCAAGCTTGTTATGTCCCCAGTCAAAGAGCCATAGTCACCCCTAACCAACAGGTTTTATTCACTATTACAACAGAATTAATAAATCAAATCTTTTAGAAGAGTAGGAATGACCTGTTATAGAGCTTTTTGTACAACGTTTCGGACTACCAAGTGAGTCCATCATCAGGGGATGCGTCAATAGATATTCTCCAAATCTTAATGATGTATCAAGAGCTTATATTTAGGGTATATATATATATATATATTATATATATATATATATATATATATATATATATATATATATAATATATATATATATATAAATATATATTATATATTGTGTTATTAAAGAAAAGAAATAAGAAATAGGTTAGTTCTTATCATACTAGATTTATTTATTTATTTTATTTATTTTATTTATTATTATTATTATTATTAATTAATTAATTAATTAATTAATATTAAAAATAATAATAATAATAATAAATAAATAAATCTAGTATGATAAGAACTGTTCTGTTTATTTTCTTTAATAACCTATATATATACCCTAAATATAGCTCTTGATACATCATTAAGATTTGGAGAATATCTATTGACGCATCCCCTAATGATGGACTCACTTGGTAGTCCGAAACGTTGTACAAAAAACTATATAACAGGGGTTAGGATATTCCGACACATAGGAAGAGTTAAGTATAACTTGGTCTAGTATAGAGTTAGGTAAAGTGTGTTTCTTTACTATGTACATTTGTAACTTACAATCCGACGGTCACGATATGTAGTGATCCAGCGGTTCATTCTATCCTTGGTATTACCGACACTTGATCCATGGCTTGATAGCCGATTGGTCCATGAATTCTATTTAAATCGCATGGAGGGTCATTTGTAGGTTAACCCGTTCATAAGAGAAGCTTATGTAAATTTTCATTCTTTTATTAATAAATTGCCTGAAGTGGCCGCGTTGGCTCAGGCCGTAGACAGTTTCCCTCTTTGAGGGTCTTAACCACGTCAAAATACTAGTGTATTGATATGTGATCTGTTTGTGAGCGGTGTCCTTTTGGTGTTCTGTCTGAGGAACTTACCCTGTAAATTCCTACATGGCATCAGAGCTATTTGAGGGCCGCGTCCGTTGGTGATCCAAATCTAAAGTCGGTTGAACTACATCCGACTGCCATCTCCTAGATCTATTATTTTTGACTACTTTCGGGCCAAGAGGACTGCTCTGTTGTGTTGGGAGCATCTGTTCCAGTGAGGAACCCCTTTCGTTTCACGCAAAAAGGTTTCCGGTAGCCCTAGCTGTGTCATTTTTTAGATCTGGAGGTATACAGTGTTTATTTGCAGTTTACTGTTATTTTCTCTCTGTTTATTTCAATTTTGATTTATTTAGCTCCTTTTATTACCAGATATATACCTTTGATTTTTGCGTATGCTCTTTGTCCTACGACTCTGTGCGATCTGGGCAAATCAGAAACAGAAAGGAAGGATTTTTCTCATGTGTATGCTCTTTTCCCTGCACCTTAGTGTGATCTCGGAAAATCAGAAACATTGAGGAAAATATTTAGTTTCTGGGTAAAGCTAACTTTAAGCCGTAAGGCTTGTTTTTTTTGTATGTCCGTGTTGGGTTTTGTGTTTTTTTTTGGTAGGGAGAAAAAGAGCTTTCTCAAGCAAGCACGCAATCCAAAGCATCCGTAACCAAAAGAAAACAAATCGCCCCCCCCTCCTCTCTCTCTCTCTCTCTCTCTCAAACTTTTTGTATAGATCACTTGGCTCAAAGCTAATTTATGAGAGTAGAGGTCTTGGGTTCAAATCTCCTTTTTTGTTGAAAAGGGAGCGTTTTTTTTCATTTCCGCACTTTGTCAGCGCCTTCATCAATTTTTTTTAAAAAAAGCCATAACTTCTTCATCCGGAAGCCATTTTCAGAGCCGTTTTTTTTTAAACAGCCTAACTTTTCAAGCTCTTTCCATTGGAACACTTAGTTTCAACATATATAGCTTTAGTTTCTATTAAAATGGAAATTCCATGCCAAGTTATTCTTGACAGCACCAACTACTTCCAATGGTGGTCCTACATTGTGGATTTACTTAGAAGTAAAGGTCTTTACCAAATAGCCTCAGGCCAAGAAACCAAGCCGAAAGATGAAGAGAAAGCAGCCAAATGGGAAAATAGGCAAGATCAAGCATGTGGGTTGATAGGGATGTCTATCTCTCTTGATCTTAGATTCCATATTGCAGAACTTGATGCTCCTGATGAAGCAATGAAGCAGATTACTAAAGTTTTTGGCATAAAGAATGAACTTAGAGCCCGTCAACTTGAAAATGAGTTGCTTACATTGGACCCCAATAATTTTTCTTACATTGAAGATTTCTTGTCCAAGTTCAAGACCATTAGGCTTCTCTTGGAAGGTGTTAAGGTTAAGAAAGAAGATAGTGCACTTATCTATTGCATTCTTACTAAGTTGGGACCAGCCTACTCTGTGTCTGTTTCCACCTTCCATTCTACAAGAGAAGCCTTCATTTCTCAAGGACGTGACTACAAGCCCCCTTCTTTTGATGCTTTTTGTGATTCTTTAATAAGAGAACAAGAAAAACTCTTACACCTTGGTCTTCTTAATCTTGGAAACTCTTCTAAGAAAGTGTTAACCGCCCAGCAACAACCAAATTCAAAGAATCCTAAGAAGTCATATCCTAAAAATAATGGTCTTAAACCAAGCAAGGGTCCTAAGCAATTTCAGCCTCAAAATGAAAAATCATTTCACCAGAATGATAAGGCAACTAAAAACAAAGGGAAGAAGACTAATAGACATTGCAACTTTTGTAATCGAGATGGCCACCTGGAATCTAAATGCTTTAAGAAGATGGAAGCCTTGGAAGTAGCAATGAAGAAGCATAACATCCATTTGGAGCACTCTTCAAATTCATCTTCAAGAATGGCACTTTCTACATGTGGTTTTCAAGCATCTCGGTCTGGATATGCACTAAATGTATCTTCTTCCTCTCATTCTCATGAGTGGCTCATTGATTCTGGAGCCTCTCATCACATGGCCAAAAATAAGGCCATGTTTTCTTCTTTACATGATTGTAACACCAAAAATATATATGTTGGTGATGATAGATCTCTTAATGTTCTAGGGACTGGAACTGTTCATCTAGACAATGGTCAGTTTAATGATGTATTGTGTGTTCCAACCTTATCCAGCAACCTTCTATCTGTATATCAGATAACTCATCAGGTGAAGGTAAAATTGTTGAATTTTCACCTCATGATGTTGTAATCAAGGATCTAAGAGATCCTAAACAGATTCTAGCTACTGGTATTGCTGATGATTCCATAAGGTTGTATAAGTTTCACAACTTTGGGTCATCAAATCTTCCTCAGTATTTGTTGCTCATAATGATGAAGTGAGCAAACTTTGGCATGAGCGATTTGGTCACTTAAACTATCGCTCCCTTCAGCATCTATGTAAAGAAAATATGGTGACAGGTCTTCCTATGGTATCTTGCAGAGATGGTGTTTGTTCCGTATGTGTACTCGGAAAACATCATCGGGACAGTTTTGAAAAACGTGCCTCTTGGCACGCCTCAGCCCCTTTACAGCTTGTGCACAGTGATTTATGTGGTCCACTTCCTGTTGCTTCATTCTCTGGCTGCAAGTATTTCTTAACTTTCATTGATGATTTCTCCAGATGCACTTGGTATACTTCTTAAAACTCAAGAGCGAAGTATTTAACACATTTTTGGCCTTCAAAGCCTTTGTTGAAAAACAATCTGGACATCAAATTCTTAAGCTAAGAACTGATAATAGTGGAGAATATGTTAAAAAAACATTCATCAACTTTTGCACCAAAAATGGCATTCAAATGCAACATACTGTTCCATACACTCCACAACAAAATGGTGTAGCTGAAAGGAAAAATCGCACCTTAAAGGAAATGGCTAATTGTATGCTGCAATCTAAAGAACTCAGTCTTAGTTTTTGGGCCGAAGCCATTAATTATGCAAATTATATAATAAATCGCACTCCTACTAAGGTTCTAAAGAATATCACTCCAGAAGAAGCTTGGAGTTCCATTAAACCAGATGTCAGTCACTTTCGTATTTTTGGAAGTGAAGCATGGGCCCATATTCCAGATGAAAGGCATAAAGCTTTAGAACCTAAGAGTGAGAAATGTACTTTTGTTGGATATTCTGAAGATGTAAAAGGTTATAGACTTATTCCATTTAAGTCCAAAAATGTTATCATTAGAAGAGATGTAAAATTTGATGAAAATAAATCGGCCTACGAGCCTAGTCCGGCGGATGTGCCACCTCTTCCTATCTCTTCTACTTTTGAAACATTTCTTCTTCAGATGATGAAAGTGAGGATGACAATCCTCCCCCACCTTCTCAGGATCCTCAACTTCCAAGATGGGTCCGTGCTACTCGGGATGCAGCATGTGATCTTGTCGGTGATCCTACAGATCAGCGACGTACACGTTCCCAGTTTGAAAGAGCCTCTTCTTTACTGGCTCAAGCTCCAGTAAATCATGATCCTGACACTTTTGCAGAAGCTTCAGGCCATCCACATTGGGAAGCAGCTATGAATGAAGAATATCATTCATTGTTTGCAAATGATACATGGGATCTTGTTCCTCTACCAAAGGGACGCAAACTTGTTAGATGTAAATGGGTTTACAGAACAAAGTATGGACCAGATGGGAAAGTTGATAAACATAAAGCTCGTCTTGTTGCTAAGGGCTTTTCACAGGTTGAAGGCATTGACTACACGGAAACCTTCTCCCCTGTTGCCAAAATGAACTCTATCCGCCTTGTTCTTTCCCTTGCTGCCTCTTTAAAATGGGAAGTCCATCAGATGGATGTTAAATCTGCCTTCTTGCATGGGGACTTGCATGAAGAAATCTATATGGAACAACCCATTGGCTTCATCCAAACAGACTCCAGCCTTGTATGTCAACTTAAGAAATCTCTTTATGGTCTCAAGCAAGCTCCTCGGGCTTGGTATGCCAAAATGGATAGCTTTCTTTTAGAATCTGGCTTTTCTAGGTGTCATTCTGACAATACTGTCTACACCAAGAAAGTGGGAAACTCTCTTATCATCCTTGTTCTTTATGTTGATGATCTTATTCTTACTGGTAGTGATCCCAACCTTATAAACCATGTGAAGTCCAGCCTTAAAAAGAAATTTGAAATGACAGACTTAGGACACTTACACTATTTTCTCGGTCTTCAAGTCTTGCAATCCAAGGAGGGTATTTCCCTTTCCCAGTCCAAGTATGCTTGTGATATTCTTCGTCATTTTCACATGGAAGATTGTAAGCCAGCTCCTTCTCCCTTTCAGTCTGGAGTCAAACTTTCAGTCTCTTGTACTTCTCCTGAAGTTGATGCTACCTTATACCGTCAACTTGTAGGAAAACTCTTGTATTTAACCCATACTCGTCCTGACCTTTCCTTTGCTGTTGGCCTTGTTGCTCGTTTTTGCAAAACCCCCGTGAAAGTCATTGGAAAGTAGCTAAAAGAATACTTCGTTATGTTCGAGGTACAATACAGTTTGGGATTCATTACAGTG
>APFE031560737.1:0-24584 GCA_000404065.3 Pinus taeda | reverse complement strand
AAAAAAATCAAGGGGTTTCTTTAAACCAAGCTCACAATCACAAAGAACTCCTTCAGCATCCTCCCAAGGCAGTGGATATGGAGGCTCAGGGTCATCATCTTTAAGGCGTAGAACCATATCAGATTCCTTGATGAGGGGTGTAGGAATGATGTGGATTCAAAGGTTTACAGGTTCTATGCATGTGGGATACCATTCAATGTTCTTCACTCACCTTATTGGCACGAAATGGTTTCTGCCATAAATGATGCCCCGAAAGGATACAAGAGCCCTGGGTATGACAAGGCAGGAACTGTTGGACTTGATCATGAAAAAGCAAAAATATCACATTCTTTGAATAGAATGACAAGTTTTTGGACTGACCATGGGGTGTCCATTGTATCTGATGGATGGACAAATGTAAAAGGCAGCCATTGATAAGTGTTCTTGCTATGTCTGTTAGTGGTCCCATCTTTCTAACTGCACATGATTACTCAGACAAGTTCAAGACCGCCATCAACATTGCAGAAGCATTACTTGAAACAATTGACTGTATTGGGCCATACAATGTCATCCAAGTCATCACTGATAATGCTCCTAATTGTAGGGCAGCAGGAGCAATTATTGAGGATAAATACCCCAATATATTTTAGTCTGGATGTTTGGTTCACACATCGAACCTTCTGTTGCATGATATTGTCAAGAACAAAAATGAACAATACCAATGGATTGGTGATTTGTACAAGAAAGGCAAAAAAATGATAAAATTTATTACAAATTATAGCAATACCCATGGCCTTTTCCGCAGTCACTCGAGATTGGAGTTGTTGAAGATTGCGAAGACCAGATTTGGTAGCCATTACCTCACCTTCAGGCGCCTTTTGAAGGTAAGAGAGTCAATGGCTAGCATGGTATCAAGTCCACATTGGCAGGTATTGAAGGAAAGGGCTACAAATGCAGCTGACAGGGGAGGTTTTGAACTGGTGGAGGAGGCCGCTCTTGATGGTCAGTTTTGGACAAGTGTGAGGCAAGTGTTGGATTTCACCAAGACCATTTATCACATGATTCGGTTTGCAGATACAGACAAACCAGTGATTGGCGAGGTGTATGAGCAGATGGATACCATGTTGGGGCAAATAAAAGATATTGTTCATAACAGAGATCTCGACTTGTACAAACTGATTCACGATTGTGTGTGTGAACGGTGGAATAGACTTAATCTTCCACTACATTGCTTGGCTTATATCCTTACGCCAAAATACTACTCTACGTCTTGGTTGGGCCAACCTGCAGCAAGGGGTGGGGTTAGGACCAAACCCCATTTAGATCCAGAGGTAACTAGAGGATATTTGGAAGCATTAGAAAAATTGGTACCTGACAGGGAGGAATGTGCAGCTGTGCACCTTGAAATAGGTAGATACTTCAGTGGCACTAGTTTGTATGGTAACTTCCATGCAATGGACGACAGAGATAGATTTGATACTCTCACATGGTGGGAAACATATGGCGGGCAAGGACTTTTGCCAAAATTGGCAAAAAAAGTTCTTTCACAGGTTGTAAATACTTCTTCTGCAGAGAAGTGTTGGAGCACCTACAGCTACATACATAATGTGAAAAGGAACAGACTCAATGAAAACCGAGCAGAAAGCTACATGGAAACCCAAAGATTATTGTAAGTGACAGAGATCCCATTTTCACTGGAAATTTTTGGACAGAATTATTTTCTTGTCTTGGTACTCAGTTAGCTCATAGCTCATCTTATCATCCTCAATCTGATGGGCAAACTGAGATAGTAAACAAATGTTTGGAAGGATATCTTCGTTGCTTTGTATCTGATAAACAGAGACAATGGGTCAAATGGTTGCCTCTCGCTGAATGGTGGTATAACACTTCCTTCCATACAGCACTTAATGGGTATCAGCCACCATCCATCACATCATATTTAAGAGAAAATTCTAAGGTTCAAGCAATGGAACATCACATCAAACATCAACAACAAGTCCTCCAACTCTTAAAGGATAACCTCGTGTTGGCACAAAATAGAATGAAACAACAGGCAGATCAACATCGCAGTGAAAGAAGTTTTGATGTAGGTGATTAGGTACTCTGAAGGCTACAACCATATAAGCAAATGTCCGTCAAGAAAGCTAAGAAGGATAATAAATTATCACCAAAGTATTATGGTCCGTACAAGGTGTTGCAAAAGATTGGTACTATGGCATACAAATTAGAGCTTCCTGTAGCTTCTCGATTGCACCCAGTTTTCCATGTTTCATGTTTAAAGAAGGTTATAGGCGATAAGCTACCAATTCAAACAATATTTCCAGAACTTGACGAGGAAGGAAAAATAATATTGGAACCAGAAGAAGTCACAAAAACAAGAACTCGACAGCTACAAAATCGATCAATTTCAGAGTATCTTATCAAGTGGCAGAACTTATCTGCTGAAGATTCCACATGGGAGGATGAGAATTTTATACAGAAGCATCCAGAACTACTCAAGCGTTGAGGACAACACGTTTTTTGAAGGAGAGGGGCATGTTGGGTCCCCATAATACTAGTGATTACCCCATTACTATTGTAGTTGTACCCCTTATTAATATTGTCGTGCCCCTATTGTGCCCATATTGTTACTATTGTGCCCCATAGAAGCCCACTATTTTTATTATTGTGCCCTTACATTATTATTGTTATGTAGGCTGTAATTATGTTATGACCCCTTAGACTCCTATATATAGAAAGGATGTCTTTTCATTTGTATCATCCAAGAATTGTTCATTTATGTAATGTAAAGGAGGTTGCCCTCTCGAAGAGGCTGAATTCTAAGGTGTTGATCCATCTTTTCTATCTTTTCTTGAGTTGGTTTCATAACAATTTCCCTTGATTTCCAAAGGATGAAATTCAAATTAATTTTCATAGATTTGTATCTTGAAGAATATCAATTAAAATAAATAATAAGTGTTCCCTGCCATCAATATTCAAAGTCGGACTAGGAGGGAAATTATTTTAATTTGAAATTTAAAAATCATTTTTTAAGGTCGGCCTCCTCCAAGGGTCGTGACCCTGCATCTTCACCAGCGACTATAAATAGGCCATCGTATTGATCTTCAAAGTGGCAAATTCGAACAACTAAGGTATGTCTGAGATTTTCAGTGAAATGTTTAAGGCTCTGAGCTGCGAGAAAAGGCCTTTCTGAGATTCGGCTTAGAGTTTCTCTCTATGTGTGCATGCTTTTCTTCCTTTTTGTTCTGCTATATATATTTGTTGCATAAGTTGTTCTTTCTATATAATTGCAAATGTTGCTAATGATGTTAAAAGATTAATGCATATGTAAATGATGAATAAGGTTGTAAATGCAATTCTGAAAGCAAAGAACAATGAAGCACTCAGAAAATTAACATGGCATCAGAACCAAGTTGAAGAAAAGGCAGTGAGGAAGACACTAGTAAAAGTGTTCTTGAGTCGACGAAGTTGTAGGAGACCTAAAAGAATGTTAGGGTTTGAAGGAAACCCTAGGAACCTTTGGTGATTAAGCTTATGAAGTAATCTTGATTAAAATCAGCATTGGATAAATTGTTGGATATGAGCAGTGATTATAGAGTCAGAGCGGCTTAGCTAGACCATTGTTTCCCTTTAAACAACTCCAACATATGGTTAATGAACTTCGATGCCTCTTGTTTAAGAGATGACTAGATTAAGAGGAAGTATCTTTATGACTTCTTCTCTTTTGATAAAATTGATTCATTACAATTGGTTGTTTACTCTTGCGAATGAATTTGGCTAACACTGTATATTGAAGAAATCCCATCCTGAGGATCAAAGGTGTTTCTCTGAGAAAGAGCTGATAAAGAAAAAAACTTCAAATGATGTCCTTGAAAAGAGTATTAGAACTATGTAGGACCCTGCTCCATTATCAGGTACCGTTCTGATCCTTGTTGAAAGAATTGCTTGATCTCTTATGGCACCCATATTTGTACCTATATTAAGAAGTGTTATTGCACCTAACCAAGTTGGATTGTGTCACATATCCAAATGATATCTCTATGGGATCTAAGGAGACATGTTATGGCACCATACAAAGGCTTTCTAAACACGAGTTGTAATAAAGAGGTGAGTTATATTATGTAAAGAGGTGAGTTATATTATGCCCGATTGAGGTAGGTCGACATATGATGAGGTTCAAATAGTTCAAAGACTACACCCCAGTTGGTTGATGATCTTGGTTTAAGAAGTCCAAGTACTACTTTATATATTACTTAATTTACAGGTGAGTCACTGTAGTATGTGCCATCCTAAGTTGAAATTACAATGTTGTTTTAATAGTTACAATATTTAAAAGATGAATCAAGGGTATATTATTGGAGTTCTATAATGCTACAGGAGACCAAAATCTATACTACTAAGATTGTTCATAATGCTGGGGGGTCGAAGTTGCAGAAAAAATTGTTGGGGGGTCAAAGTTGCAGAAGAATTTGTTGGGGGTCAAAGATTTCAGAAGTTGTTGAGGTCAAAGACACTAGAAGGAAAGCTCATCAAGAAGAAAAGATTTGACTTGGCCTTGGAGGGGTCTTGGTCAAGGGTCATAGGTCTTGGAATTCGTCAATTGAAGTTCTATAGGAAGATAAGAATTCTTGTGGGTTTTCCTCTCAATAGGAGAGGTTTTGGCATTGGCTGATCACATATATTTCTTAATTTACAGGTGAGTCACTGTAGTATGTGCCATCCTAAGTTGAAATTACAATGTTGTTTTAATAGTTACAATTTTTACAAGATGAATCAAGGGTATATTATTGGAGTTCTATAATGCTACAGGAGACCAAAATCTATACTACTAATATTGTTCATAATGCTGGGGGGTCGAAGTTGCAGAAAAAATTGTTGGGGGGTCAAAGTTGCAGAAGAATTTGTTGGGGGTCAAAGATTTCAGAAGTTGTTGAGGTCAAAGACACTAGAAGGAAAGCTCATCAAGAAGAAAAGATTTGACTTGGCCTTGGAGGGGTCTTGGTCAAGGGTCATAGGTCTTGGAATTCGCCAATTGAAGTTCTATAGGAAGATAAGAATTCTTGTGGGTTTTCCTCTCAATAGGAGAGGTTTTGGCCCTGGCTGATCACATATATTACTTAATTTACAGGTGAGTCACTGTAGTATGTGCCATCCTAAGTTGAAATTACAATGTTGTTTTAATAGTTACAATATTTACAAGATGAATCAAGGGTATATTATTGGAGTTCTATAATGCTATAGGAGACCAAAATCTATGCTACTAAGATTGTTCATAATGTTGGGGGGTCGAAGTTGCAGAAAAAATTGTTGGGGGGTCAAAGTTGCAGAAGAATTTGTTGGGGGTCAAAGATTTCAGAAGTTGTTGAGGTCAAAGACACTAGAAGGAAAGCTCATCAAGAAGAAAAGATTTGACTTGGCCTTGGAGGGGTCTTGGTCAAGGGTCATAGGTCTAGGAATTTGTCAATTGAATTTCTATAGGAAGATAAGAATTCTTGTGGGTTTTCCTCTCAATAGGAGAGGTTTTGGCCCTGGCTGATCACCTATATCTTGTGTCCTCTTGTCCCTTTATTCTTTATGGTTTGGTAGTTGTTTGATGACATGAACATAATAATAATAAGTGAAAGAAGAAGCTAATCAAGTTAAGTAAAAATACATCACAAGAAGTTATCTAAGTAACAGAAATCACCTAATCTAGTTGCCCTAGATTTCTCAACATGGAATCAAATCTAAGATGACTACAACAAGAAAATGCAGTTTAAAAAAGGATACTCAAGGCTCAAAGCACAAGATATCATCTAGGAAACATCAAGAGCATCAATCATCAAGAAAACACTCTCATCATCTTGAATGAAGATCATAGAAGACCTCAAAACCCTAGCTCATTCAAAGAAGGGTTCTTCAATTGAAGCATTCTTGTGAAGCTTACACACTGAACAATCTTCATCACAAAGAAAAGAAGACCTCAAGGACCCAACATCCACTCAATCAAAGAACGACTCTACATTTGAAGCACCTTGGGAAAGCCACCACATTCTACATTATCATCGAAGGAAGCAAGAAACGGTGTTGTCATCATCATCAAGGAATCAAGGTGATCTCCCTCTCTTTGAATCAAGGATCACTTTTGAAGGAAGACATCTTCATCAAGAAGAATTCTATAATCATCAAGAAAGGCATCAAATTGAAGATATCAACATCAAAGAAGCATCTTCACTTGACAAGTATCTTTATATCTATGTTTGAATCTATCAAAACAACTTCATTTTGCAAGGAAAGCAATAAATTGGTTGGGTCATCAAATTTCCTTGCATGGAAGAAGAGAAGATTTGATCCTCATAGAAAATGAAGTTGGTAGACATGTTAAGGGTTCAATCACTAAACCTTCAAAGGAAGAAGGAATCGCCTCATACTTTATGAGGGTATCAGAAATAAGAGACCAACTAGAAGAGTTGGGCGAAATAATGTCCGATAAAGAAATGATCATAGTTGTGCTCAATGCATTACCGAAGGAATGGGGCAACTTTGTATCAAGCATCTATGGAAAGAAGGAAGCTACTCCTTTTAGTGAACTTTGGTCATTATGTAAGATTGAAGAAACCAGGTTGAAGGCAAAAAGCGATGTAGGATCAAACAAGCAAGTTCAAGCATTTGTTGTCATGACTAAGAGAAAAGGAAAATTTGGGAAGTTTATGTTGAAGAATGTAACTAGTGTCGGTCTTCATAATTGTACTTGAGTCATAATAAAATGTAATTATCAAAAGAAAGAAAAATAAATTGACTTATTAAAGCATGGGTTTCATACTTTGGTCAATTGCTTTTAGGTCAAAACCTCCATTGAAGGCTTTTAGGGTTTATGTCAAGTGTCTTTGTCCATGTCATATTGTAAAGAACCGTTCTTGGGATTTATTTGTCAAAGAAGAAATTTATTTTATTGCAAAATAGGTCAATTAGGCCTCCTCCACCAAGTCGGCCTAAACTGGGCAGCAAAATCACCATATAAAGGCAGCAACTCGACCTCATTTGTCACTCACTCACAAGAAATTCAATCTGCAACTTCTGGAGCTAGAAGAACTGTGAATTTCAAGGAAGAAGAAGAAGAAGGATAAGAAAGGAGAAGGAGGTCTCTCACAAACATAATTTGAAATTCTCTCTCTTTTTCCCACACATGTGAAGTTGTGAAGTTGTTGGTGGGGCCGAAATTCTGCAATTGTTGGGGAGGCCAAAATTCTGAAGTTGGGCTGAAATTTTGATGAAGTTGGGGCCAAAATTTATGAGTTGATGTTGGGTTGTAATTGTTGGACAAGAAAAGACTATTGAAGGTTGTTGTATCTCATTGGAAGGGGCGAAGGAAGATCTATTGGTCTAGGGTGGTCTATCTCATTTGAATCACTAAAGGAAGAGTTCTTGATTCGATTTTCCCTTATATAGGGGTTTTGCCCTAGTTGTGCACCTACATCTAGTGTTCTTGATCTTTGTGTTTCCGTTTTGGTAATTGCTTGATGAACTAAGATAAAAAGAAGAACATAAAAAAGATAATAGTAACTCAAGGAAATCACAAGTAATTGTCAACAAAAGAAAATCCTTTTTCCTTTTCGATTTTCTAACATGGTATCAGAGCTAAGGTGAAGAAGGTAGAAAAAGGCAGCTTGAAGATCTATTGAAGGAAAAAGGAGATTGAAGGAAGATCATTAAAGGGATCATATAAGGGGATAAGGCTACTATCTATAAGAGCTATGTCTAACTCAATGAAGGGAGAAAACAAACTAGAAGGAGCCTCCAACTATAGGGCATGTAAAAAGAGGATAGGTCTCATCCTCAAGAAGAATAAATTTTTGGATCTAGTTCAAGGAAAATTCAAAAATCCTAAAGATGAATCAAGTGAAGCAGAGAAAGCAAAGTTCAGAGAAACAGAAATATTGGCTATGACCTAATAGTGCATGGAATAAAGGACAACCTCATTCCATACATATCCAACATAAATTCTGCTCAAGAAATGTATGAGGCTCAATCTAGATTCTAAATTATTCAACATCAAGAATATTGATCAAATAGCAAGTCTCAAGAATGAATTAAGAACTATCAAGATGACGAAAGACAATACTGTGGCATCCTACTTTATAAGGATATCTAGAATCAGAGATGAACTCCAAGCAATATATGAAGTTGTCCCAGAAAAGGAGCTCGTAATTACTTCTCTTCTAGGACTACCAAAATCTTTGAGTGCCTTTGCATGAGGACTTAACAATTGGAAGGATACACCAACATTTGAGCAAATGTGGAATGCATGTAGTCAAGAAGAAGATCAAGTGTCGTTGATTAACAACAAGGAGGATGGAGAAGAAAACATCTCTGATGCCTATTCCGCTCATCGCAAGAAGAAGGAAACCTTCAAGAAGTTCAAAGGACCAAAGAAGAAAGTTGACCTATCCAAGATAGAATGTTACAAATGTCACAAGATGGGTCACTACAAAAGTCATTGTCCAAAGTGTCCAAGGAATAAGAAGAGAGATAAGGATCAAGCAAATATTGTCAATGAAGCTCCACCAAAGAAGAACAATATGGAAGAATCTAAAGTCAAACACTTATTTGCTAGGGACTCTATCCCTTACATATCCTTTTATTCTAAGTTTTGAATTGTTTCCTTTATGTTTTGATTTCTAGAGTTTGTAGATCTAACATGTCTTGTTAGAACATTTTTTTGAATTGTTTTAAGAAAGTTGTAGGTGTTACTCAGAAAGATTGAATTAAGAGGGAGCCTCCACCATTTTACCAAAAGATAAGTATTGTGTTCTTTGTTTTCACCTTTTCATGTTTGGTTTCCTCATAACATCAAGGTTTGTTTGTATTGTATGCTAATAACCTTTTTCTTTATATTTTCCTTGGCTAGGAAAGTGTGTTGAATACTCAAGGGTTATGAAGGAAACTTCAAAGGATAGACTTGAAGCATGGAAGAAGTTGTGTTGCAAGGGAAGCCCTTCAAGAATTGATGTCCTACAAGTTTTGTTAAGAGACAACTCAAAGGTATGTCTTAGACTATAAATTTTGTTATAAAGTTCTCTTCATGTAATAGGTTCGATCATTCTTCTTTTGAAATTTGCTTTACATTACTAACATCGTTATGTCTAGGATTTTGAATCATAAAATATTCTTGTTAGGGTGATTCATCATTAGATTGAATCTACACTCATTATATTGTCATTCTTGTGGAACCATAAAAAAGTTCACTATAAAACCATAACCTAAGGGTATGTCGATGTTATTTATGAAACCCTAGTCTGCTTAGGGTTATTGATAAAATCTAGAAAACCTATTCATTTTATGTTTAGGGTTTTGGTATTGTTATGGAAACCCTAGTCCTTTAGGGTTTATTGTTAATATCTAAGTTATGTATTGAAACCCTAGATATTTAGGGCTTGGTTAAATTAGGGTTTATTAGCAAAACCCTTGTATTAGCTAAAATGAGGTCCTAGGAATGAATCTCTAGGTGTATGATTGAAACCCTAGCCTAGAGAAAATTTGTTGTATTTCTAATTTTGATGCTTGTGTCTTAGGTTTACCTAATAGACATTGATGAGAAATGTTAGTACATGAATATGTGAGTATGTGAACCTAATTATTGATGCTCATGTTTGTGAACTCTAGGATTTGTAACAAAACCCCTAATAGAGATTAATATTCTAGGATATGATGATATAGATTTCCAATATGATTTAGTTTTGATGATAAAACCTAGGGTTTGCAACAAACCCTAGTATAACATGTATAGTAGAATTATTATTTGATTGAATTGCTAATATCTAAGGATTTGCGTCTCAAAGATGAAGTCTAGGGTTTAGTAGAGTTTGTCATATATCTCTGAAAGTAATATTAAGGCACGAGATATAATGAGACTGATATCTTAATTAAGTTGCTTTAAGTTTTAATGATGTGGTCTAGGGTTTATGACAATAACCCTACAAAAGGTATGTATCTCTTGCTTATTATGAACCTAGCTAGGTTTAGGTATTTGATGTCTAAAGTATTTGATTGTTTCTGTTGTTCCTTAAGAAACCAATTTCCAGGTTGTGGGGAAATTGTGCTTAAGACATTAATAGCTATTATTTACTGTCACTTATTGTTTGTTGTGTTCTCAAATGAAGGACCTAGAAAACTTGGTCTTTAACTCTGAATACATGTATGACTAGAACATCTCAGAATGCCATTTGTTGCTAGATAGAAATGATGAATGAAGAAATTTTGAAGGAGAAGTTAAAGATAATATGTTGATCTTTCACAAAAACTACTATCTGTAACTTAAAGGAACTATGATAATGAGAACTGAATCACAGACAATATGTTGGTCTTTCACAGAAACTAATATCTATAACTTGGCAAGGAAATGAGGACTTCAAGTAAAGCAGCACTCTTTTAAAGAATTTTAACTTTATCTACATAAATAAATAAAGACCTCCAACTTCATTACTATACTTGAAAAGAAGAAAACATAGCTGACACATGACAGAGAAGCTTACAAAATTATATGCAACAACTCATGGAAACTTCTGATTCTTTCATTAATCAACGATGATATCAGGAATACAGTGGCCTAGACTCCGAGTTCTCCAAAATTCCAACCACCCACCCTTTCTTAGTAAATTTTCCTCTTTTTATACATTGTGGAACAGTTGTTGATTTCTGAAACTGCCCAAATTATCTAACTGCCTTTCTAACTATATGAAGTAAAAACTATTACAGAATTTTACAGAGGGTAAAAGACACCACAAAGAACATGAAATAACAGGGACATAACCGAATTCAGAAGGAGACGATAACTGTTGGCTTGCTTTGTTAATCTGCTTCTGTAAATACCCTAATGATGCTTAATTCGTTTAGCCATAATAAAATGCGTTTAGCTTGTGTAATCCTGAGCTTATATTGGCATTTTGATTGGCCAAAACACAAAGAGATATACCTGACTATCTTCTTCTTCAAATTCAACTCTAACCCTGATTTTCCTCTTTACACAGCGAAATTAGCGCGAACTTTTGATTAATATGAAACTTAAAAGGAGTTAATCTTGCTTTATAAACCTGTCAAATCTATCCATTTAGTGCTCCATTGACTTCCATTGCAAATCACAATCGGCCTGATATATCACTGCAAACTTAACTTTACGCACCCTTAAGCCGCATAACTATGGTAGTGTTGGACTTATGCATAAATCCTTCATAATTGCGCTTTTCCATTATATATCTTTTATAATGAAAATATGCCATAAAACATGCTTTTTCCTCTTTCAATACGGGCTCTGCATAACTATCGAGGCATACTTTTCTCGCGATAAATCCCCACCGTAGATCTGCGCTTAGCAGATTAGACGGTCTACAAAGATTTCGGATGGGACATAAGCCCAGAGAATACTTGCTCGAAATGGGCGGTTTTCTCTCTCCACCCAACTGCTACATGTCGAATGATAAGTGGGATCGGGTGAGCTCCAATAAAAACCATTTACCATTTTTTCTCAGCGCAAAAACCTGCTTGTAGCTTGAAATCAGCCTTTTAATACGCCTTGCGGACCTGCTGGGGCTTTTAATTATAATATATATATGCTTCAAGTCTGGCCCTTCTATTATAATCCTTTATAATAGAAATACATATAAAACTACGTAAAAAAATATATATGAAGGGCCTTTGATATATCAATAAAAACCTTTACAACCCACAATAAGATGAACGCGTTGGGTTATAAAATATAGCATATAAACTTATCAGGTCTGAAATCCCCATCGCTCCTCGCAATCGGCGCTTTCCATATATATATATATATATGTTATGCGATATGACGGACCTGTCGCAACTATAAAACATAATATATATGCTTTCGGGTTCAGCCATCGCATATCGCAATCGGCGGTATCCAACATTCATAGTTCTGCAGTGCAACAGACCCGACACACTTTATAAAGCGTAGTATATATTTCAGGTTCGGGCCTTTAACTTTAACATTTGTTTCCTTTGTAAATCCGATATCTTTCTTTATTTCTCTCTCATTTCGATATGCACTTATATATATACATATCGGATCTAGCTTCATATAACCCTTTATATCTGATTCTTCTACATTTCTTCCTTTAGCAATGCCAATATATAATAAACAAAATATTTATTGAGTTTGAACTCCTGATAGTGATATAACTGGTAAATAAACCTCAAGCACAATATAAGCTACAACAATTTCGATGCTTCCATTATATTGACACAACTTTGATACAATTAACTTTACGCTTCTATGTATGTATTTGGTTGTACTCGCTATTAAAGTTTTGCAAGTACACAATCTTCAAGATAATGAAGATGTTCGTATGAACATGATGAAGAAAGTTACAAGGATGATGATGATCAAGATGACCTTGATACTGTAAGAAGGAATGGAGCCATGAAAGACTCTCTGATGTTATAGAAAAAGGAAGTGGTTGATCTCCTTAAGTTGAGGGAGGGCCTGGTAGAAGAAAGGGTACTATATCTCCCTAGTTGAGAGGGAGGGAATATTACGATGGTCATGATGGATACCTTCAAGAAGAAATCAAAGAATAAATGAAAGTGCTACAATGTATTGAGGATGTCTTGATGTTGCTGAAGAAATGAAAGAAGAAAAGCTTCCAACTAGTTGCTTATGAATAACTTGATATAAGTGGCATCAGGATGATTAAGGACCTTGAAGGTTTGTGTTTCCTTGTATATGTATATTTGATAATTTATTGTTGATTGGGGTTTGTGTTTGTACGGATAAATTTCTCCATAAGAAGGATGAACACTCTGGAAGCATACTTGGAAAAATGGATATATCTAGTTTATTAGGGAGAGATGAAGAAATGAAAGAAGAAAAGCTTCCAACTAGTTGCTTATGAATAACTTGATATAAGTGGCATCGGGATGATTAAGTACCTTGAAGGTTTGTGTTTACTTGTGTATGTATATTTGATAATTTATTGTTGATTGGGGTTTGTGTTTGTACAGATAAATTTCTCCATAAGAAGGATGAACACTTTGGAAGCATACTTGGAAAAATGGATATATCTAGTTTATTAGGGAGAGATGAAGCATTTAATGGTGGATGCTTGGGATGACATCGAGCCAACCTATGTGTGCTGATGTATAGATCCTGAAGAGGGAGTGTGGCATTGGTGTTGGAGCTCTGACCTTGGATACGCACCTAGATCCATGGGTTGATGGTTAGTTAGTAAGCTTGATGGTACCTAGACTGGCTGAAAGATTTAGTCCATCTTAGTCCCACCCGGATAGATTACCCTAGTCAGGAATCTAGTCCACAGCACTGAGTGTGCTAGAACTCTTTGTAGTTCATCTTAAAGATCTTCCATGTACCTCTATAAATATAGGTAATTATGGATACCTCCCTAGTTAAGAGGAAGTGTTGAAGAATGTAACTAGTGTTGGTCTTCATAATTGTACTTGAATTATAATACTTTGTAATTATCAAAAGAAAGAAAGAAAAAAAATATTATTAAATAAATTGACTTATTAAAGCATGGGTTTCATGCTTTGGTAAATTGTTTTTAGGTCAAAACCTCCATTGAAGGCTTCTAGGGTTTATGTCAAGTGTCCTTGTCCATATCATATTGTAAAGAACCCTTCTTCGGATTTACTTGTCAAACAAGAAATTTATTTTATTGTAACATAGGTCAATTAGGCCTCAAACTAGACAAGTCGGCCTAAACTGGGCAGCAGAATCACTATATAAAGGCAACAACTCGACCTCATTTGTAACTCACTCACAACAAGTTCGATCTACAACTTCTAGGGCCAGAAAAAGTGTAAATTTCAAGGAAGAAGAAGAAGAAGGATAGCAAAGGAGAAGGAGGTCTCTTACAAACATAAGAAATCGAAAATTCTATCTCTTTTTCCCCCACGTGTGAAGTTGTGAAGCTACTGGAGGGGCCAAAATTTTGCAGTTGGGGAGGCCAAAATTCTACTGAAGTTGGGACCGAAATTTCTAGGTTGATGTTGCCTTCTAGCTGTTGGACAAGAAAAGACTATTGAAGGTTGTTGTATCTCATTGGAAGGATGACTTGGTGGAGGATGAAGGTCTATTGGTCTAAGGTCTTGGTCTATCTCATTTGAATTACTGAAAGAAGAGTTTTTGGCTGGGTTTTCCCCTATATACGGGTTTTGCCCTGGATGTGCACCTACATCTGGTGTTCTTGATCTTCGTGTTTTGGTTTTGGTAATTACTTGATGAACTAAGATAAAAAGAAGAACATAAGAAAGATAATAATAACTCAAAGAAATCACAAGTGATTATCAACAAAATAAAATATTTATGCCTTTCTAATTTTCTGACAGTTTGGTCCTCTGAATGAAGTAACAAAAAAAAAAAAAAAACGATATGTCGAAGATCCAAGGCTATGGTTGTCAGGAATATGGGAATTACAAGAGATATTGTCCTAAGTTCAAGAAGGACAACAAGAAAAGAAAAGAAAGGAATGAAGCCCATCTCACTGAAGAAGTGGAAGAACCTGAAAAGAGAAAACCAGAAAAGGAAAAAGTGAGATATTTCTACTATGACTAAGATAATATCATTCACATAGTTCTTCAATTTTTGTAAAATATAGCTATCATGGTAGGAAGCATCACAAGAATAATAGGATGCATTAGAATTAGAATTGAGATGACTTCATCATAGAAGGCATGGAAGGACAGCTAAAGTAGAAGTCTACATGGATGTAGCAGTCATAATAGTAAGGAAGTAGCTCTTGGTAACCTCATTTGAAAGAATAAATAAGAAGAAAGTCATCTAGCATGATAGAGGATAGAAAGAATCCATCATGCATCATCATCATTAGGAAGAAACATTTGTAGGATGACAACAATCAAGATCCTCTATTGGAATCTTCATTAGAAGGTTCACATCTGCTTGGAAGAAGCAACTGTCTTGTTGATCATCCCACCTTATGTGGGACCCATTGTTTAGAAGGATGATGGTATGGTGACAAAGGCGTGTAGCATGTCAAGACGATTGAAGTACTTTCAATCAATGAAACAAAGTTGTCGAAGGAAGTCTAGATGACCAAAAGGAGAAAAGAGGTATGTATATATTTGATAGATTAAGTTGTGTCATCATATGGTTATGGACAACATGGGTAAATGCTCTACCTCATGAGCATGATCAAAGAAAAGGAATCTCTTCCTTTGGAAATATGCATGAAGGCATGGTTCACGTATTGACAAGATGAAATCAACATAATATGTCCTTATATGGAATATGAGGTAGTTGACAAAGATGAAGGAACCAGGATGGAAGTTCCTGGGGAGCAATATGTGAAGAAAGAAAGAAGAGATCGTCAAAGATGCAACACTCTCGTAAGAAAAGGAAATCAACATCCGATGACTAGAAGAATTGGCCATGACATCTCCACAGAGAAGGTATGAAGACTTTGATCAAGACAGTTAACATTGAAAGTCTTGGAGATATATTTATGAATGTGCAGGATGTTGATGTTGCAAGAAGCAGATGTCATGATGAAAGGCCATCACAAAAGGTAACTTTGATTTTATGTTCATTTTTTATTTTTGAACAACATTTGGATGGTCGATACAGGGCTACAGAAAGACAGCCATAGATGTCACCTATAACTAGCACTCATGTGGTTGGATGGAAGATTATGAAGGAAACATGACTTGGAAAAGGTAGTTGTATGAAGAAAAGCCAGATGTGGATTGGAAGATCAGTTTCTGATGAAAAGAAGGATGGCATGACCATTGGTTCAATCCTATGGTGCATTGAAGGAAAGTGATGGATGGACGATGCCCTATGAAGAAGAACTAGAAGATGAAGGCTCCATAATGAAGAAGATGAATTTCATGACATAGAAAGAGGAGCTCTACTAGCACCTGATAGTACCATAATCTCCACCAAAGAGTTGTTTTTGAACAAGTCCCTAGTTAACAGGGAGCTAGGGTATATTCCTTTTATAGGAATGAGTTGGTCCTCCCTATTTAAGAGGGAGTGACAGATATGGTTCTCTACTTCATGTGTCATGCACCAGACCAAGGGTAACAACCGTAAATCTTAGTGAAGGCCATGAAGAGAGATAGACACATCATTCTTGTCGTCATATTGTGAAGAAAGAATGGAGGATTGGGTAAGCATATGAGATCGATTATGATACTCTTTGAGGATGTGGTAGGGCATCCAAGATGTAGGAGTAGCCGAAGAGGAAATTTCTTGAGGATGTGTTATTCCAAGATAGGAATTGTCATAAAAAGACATACCCTATGAACCATCGAGTGGGGTATGTGCCTTAAGAGACAATGATGATGGTGTCTGTCAGTAATTGGTCTCGCCAACATTGTTCTCTGATCTTGTGGAGAGATAGAGTTGTTAGTCAAGGCCTTGCTATGTGACAATGTTGGTTGGTATGATAAGATTCTCTGGTATAACATGATAAGATAGCTTATGAGATGGCTTACCAATCCGACTCTTCTTATGAGAATTCTTCAGTCTGAGAATGTCCAAGTACCTTGTATGGATTATGAATACCTCCCTAGCTAATAGGGAGTGTTGAAATATTTAACTAGGTTCAGCCTTCATAATGACATATGTAATCATGATTTTATGTATTTGATGTAAAGAGAAAAATAAAAATATTATTGTAATTCTTGAGGCATGGGTTTCATGCTCAAGGTTATCTGTTTTATAGGTCAAGCAACCATTGAGTGCTTCTAGGGCTTGTCATTGAGTCTACAAGTCTATTGAGTCATTGTCATGTATGGAAGACCCTCTTGGGTGTTGAGAAATCTAGGGCAATTTAAAAATTTGATTTCTCTTAACTATGATAACTTCTTGTGATATCTTTTCTTCACTTACTTATGTTCTACTTATTATTATGATGTGTTATCATCAACCAGCTATCAAAACAAGAAGATCATCAAAGCACAGGTACACAAGATGTAGACTCCAAGCCAGGGTAAAAAACTCTCCAAATAGTGAGAGGAAAAACCCTTTGAACTCTTTCTTATAGAATCTTTATTGACGAATTCCAAGACCCAAACTTTGACTCAAGAACACCTTTAAATATCAAGATAACAATACCTCCAAAATGTACCCAATCAAGTTCTTCTTCCTGCAATGTAGATCTGCAATTTTAATGTAATAGGTTTCTCATTAGCTCAAGGAGAGGCTCACCTAGCCTTCCTATTCCTTCGTTGTCCTTGGAGATTGGTTTCCCATACCAATACCCCTAACCTTATCCTTGGAACGAAGCTTTTTGAGGCCGAGATGATGACTGTCCTAGAACAACGAGGACGGGTCTGCAATTTCTCTGGAAACAATTACATGTGGGAGAGGTGTTAGGGCTCTTCTAGCCCTCCTATGCCTTCGCTCTCTTGTAGACTTTTTCTCGGTAATTTTCTCCTTCAAAATGCTTCAAGATCGAACCCTTTACTTCACAAAATGACCATACAAGATGATACCCTAGTCTTGGATCTATTGTCGCACGTGTGAACAAACTTCTTGGTATTTCGGATAAGAGGACAGACTTCTTTGTTGGATTGCAACTCCTGTCTTTGACCTTTCACTTCGACTATTCTTCTCTTCGAGATCGAGTTCGAATGTATCCTTGAGGAGGTATCTTAGCTGCCTATATATAGGCCTTAGTCCTCGTCCTTTGGGCTGACATGAAGCCTTGATCAAGCCGACTTGATGAGAGGCTTCTAGATTGTCCAAACAAATCATTTCGAGCAGCTTCTTGATAACGTTTTGAAGGGTACATTTTGGAATATTTCAACCATGATCTTGAAGGGCTTTTGAATTATAAAAATTACATTTTTCAAGTGTAACAATACATGATTGTCTTCACCTTAAATGACCTAACCTAAGGCTCTCAATGGGAGCCACAACTAGATCAAGAAACTTCTTGAGCATGAAACCCATGACTCAAGCAATCAATATAAAATTTTCTTGATACAAAGAAATTACATTAGTACAAGATTTGTCATTATGAAGACCGAACCTAATTAGACTTATTTTCAACACTCCCTCTTAACTAGGGAGGTATTCATACATACATGGTACATGGACATTCTCAATACGAGAGTTCTCATAAGCAAAGAGTCGGATTAGTTATCCATCTGTTATAGCATCATGTCAACCAACATTGTTTCCATACAGAAAGGCCTTGACTAACAGCTCTATCTCTCAAATAGATTAGAGCACAATGCTGGCGAGACCAATGACTTATAGACGCACTCACCATTGCCTCTCTTAGGGTCATACCCACCCAGGTGTTTTTCCGAGTATTCCCTACTAGGACTATTCTTAACTTGGGTTCCCAGCCCTCAAAGAATATCGGTCCTCTTGCCCACTCTTATCTTGGATGCCCTACCACATCCTCAAAGAGTGTCGGATGCCAAATGATAACTCAATCCTCCATTTCTTCTTCATTCACAGAAGATAGAAATGTATTATCTATCTTTCCCGCTCAAATAGGGACGACATATCAACCAGACCAAGCTTGTCTCTAAAATACACAAGTTTCTTGTTCGGAAGCGATTTCATTAATATGTCGATAGTCTGCTCATCGGTGGGATTATACTCCAACTTCATCACACCATCTTGCACCAGCTTCCGAACATAATGATACTTGTTATTTATGTGCTTTGTCTTCCCATGGAACAATGGGTCCTCAGATAGTCTTATACAATTGGTATTATCACAATAAATAGTTGTAGGGGCCAACGGTCCTACAAACAAGTCAGATAACAATTTCCTCAACCAAACCGCTTCCTGGCTGACTTCATATGCTACTACATACTCGGCTTAACCACTGCTTAAGGCAATTTTCTCTTGCTTCCTGCTCATCCAAGAGACCATCAAGGATCCTAGACTAAAGCATCCTCTGGTAGTGCATCTTCCATCCTTCTCACTGCCTCCCCATCAGAATCAATAAATCCCATTAGAAGTACATATTTTCCTTTCTCATATTTTAGGCAGTGATATATGGTTACTCGCAAGTATCTCAGTAATACGCTTGGCTACCACCCAATGATCATGATGAGGCTCCATCTACAACTGACTGAGAACATTTACTGCAAAACATATATTTGGTCGAGTATTTACCAGGTACATTAGGGATCCAATCAATTTCCTATACCTTGTGGGATCCACCAGACTAGATTCAGAGTTTCTTAACAGTCTCAGGTTTGTTATCATAGGAGTCATCATAGGCTTGCACTCCATCATGTCAAACCTCTTGAGAATTTCAATTACATACTTCCCTTGACCCAAGTAAATCTCAATGGGTTCTTGCCATACTTCCAGTCCCAAATAGTAGTGCATGGATCCCAGATTCTTCATATCGAATTCTGCATTCAACTGATTCTTGCATCCCTGAATACATTCTTCTACACCTGTTAGCAAAAGATCATCTACATACAGTAGGATGATGACAGGTTCATCCTTTACCACTTTGATGTAGAGGTTGGGATAAGCCAAACTTTTAATAAAGCCTAGTCTTTGCAGATAAGCATCCATCCTGGCATACCATGCCCTAGGTGCTTGCTTAAGGCCATACAAAGCCTTTTTCAACCTGCAAACATAGCCTTCTTTATCCTTGACTTCGAATCCCAAAGGTTGCTCAATATAGACTTCTTCATCTATGGTGTCGTACAGAAATGTTGTTTTTACGTCCATTTGATGAACCTTCCACTTCATGGATGATGCCAGAGAAATCAGTGAATGAATGGTTGTATATCTTGTTGTAGGAGCAAAGGTTTGTTCATAGTCAATTCCTTGTTCTTGAGAGAAACCTCTAGCCACAAATCTGGCTTTGTATTTGTCTATGCTCCCATCTGCAACATGCTTGATCTTGTAAATCCACTTCAAGGTTACCACAGATTTGTTTTCTAGTCTAGGAACGATTTCCCAAACACCATTTGTCATCATAGATTGGTATTCCTCATTCATGGCAGACTTCCATTCAGAGGGATTCGAAGCTTCTTCAAATGTCAATGGCTCATCTTCTATCAATTTTGACATGTAGGCTGCATACCCATAATACCTTTTAGGTTTCTTGCTTTCTCTAAATTTTCCACTTGCCTGGTGTCTTTTAGCATCTTCAAGTGTAGAGGTCAACCAATTAGGTCTCTTCCTCTTTTCAAGGATAGTTATAGGTTCACTTGGACCTTCTTCTTCTTGATGAGCATCTTCTTCTTCTTTATTGACTTCTTCCTCAAATATAGGAAGATCCTCTTCATCGAAATCGAAAGAGATAGCTTTTGACTTCTTGAATGCAATATTCTCATCAAAGATTATTACCTCTATTTGATGTCCTTCCTTGATATATATTTTGTAAGCCTTGGATGAATTACTATATCCCCAAATATCCCTTCTTGCTTGCCGGATCTAGCTTCTTCCTTTTGTCCTTGGGAATGTGGATATATAACGGACATCCAAATATTTGGACATGGTCCACATTAGGTTTCTTTCCAGTGAAAGCTTCTTCGGGACTTTGATTATTCAGAGACCTGTGGGGACTTCTATTTTGAATATAGACAGCAGTCTTGGTTGCTTCTCCCTATAGGAACTTTGGTAGATCTTGGTCATGAAGCATTGCCTTGACACTTCCTTCTATGGCCCTGTTCTTCCATTCAGGTACTCCATTTTGCTCCAGATTATATGGAACTATGAGCTCCCTCTTAATCCCAGCCTCCTTGCAGAAGACTATAAGTTCTTTAGAAGTGTATTCTCCACTGTTGTCAAATCTTAAATTCTTGATCTTTCTTTATGTGAGATTTTCCACTTCAGCATTGAATTCTTGAAATTTTGAAGATACTTCATCCCTAGATTTAAGAAGGTAAACCAAAGTTTTCATGGAGTGATCATCTATGAAGGTGACATAGTACAGATGTCCTCCAAGAGATTTGGTCATGGGACCACAAACATCAGAGTGTATGAGATCAAGTATCTCTTGAGCACGAGATGTGCTATGTCCAAAAAGTTTCTTTACAATCTTGCCTAAGGCACAGCCCTTTGCATACACCTTCATGTTCTTCTTTAAGATTCAGGATTCCATTTACTATGGAATTTAGGGTTGGAAGAATTTTGTAGTGAAGGTGGCCCAATCTTCTATGCCATAGTTCACGTGGACTAATTTCAATGTGAACAAGTGCTTGATTGACAAGAGAAGCCAATCTATACAATCTTCCTTCTCGGACACCAATGATTCTAGCTTTTTAAATGCTTGAATCTTTAGCCCAAACAACTACCCTTGCATCTATAAAAGCAACTCTATCACCCTTTTCTTCTAAAGATGAAATAGAAATAAGATTTTTGCATAGAGCTGGAACATATAGGATGTTGTTGAGATGAATTTTACTTTTGTCTTCAAGCTTGATGGAAGTAGATCCAATACCTTTTACCGAATAGTTTTTTTTGTCACCAAGTTCCACAGAATAGGAAGACTTTCCTTTGCAGAGAGTCTTGAGTTGGTGATGGTGTTCCGTCATATGCCTTGAAGCTCCACTATCTATTACCCAAATATTCTCATCTTGAAACGTGCCAGAGAGTGCAGAGAATAAGCCATCAACTTTTGTAGATCTATCGATTTCGGAGATAAGATTAACCCATACTTGATTGATCTCTTGATTGATGAATGATCTAATGCTTGTCAACTTCTTCATGAGGGAGGTGATCTTCTTCTTCATGCCCTTTGTAAAACCACACTCTGATACCATGTTGAGAAATCTAGGGCAATTTAAAAATTTGATTTCGCTTAACTATGATAACTACGTGTGATATATTTTCTTCACTTAGTTATGTTCTACTTATTATTATGATGTATTATCATCAACCAGCTATCAAAACAAGAAGATAAAGCACAAGTACACAAGATGTAGGCTCCAATCCAGGGCAAAAACCTCTCCAAATTCTGAGAGGAAAAACCCTTTGAACTCTTTATTGACACATTCCAAGACCCAAACTTTGACTCAAGAACACCTTCAAATATCAAGATGACAAAACCTCAAAAATGTACCCAATCAAGTTCTTCTTCCTGCAACTTAAGTCTGCAATGTAGATCCACAATTTTACTGTAATAGGCTGCTCATTAGTTCAAGTAGAGGCTCACCTAGCCTTCCTATTCCTTTGTTGTCCTTCGAGATTGGTTTCCTATACCAATACCCCTAACCTTATCCTTGGAACGAAGCTTTTTGAGGCCGAGAGAATGACTGCCCTAGAATAGTGAGGACAGGTCTGCAATTTCTCTAGAAATAGTTACACGTGATAGAGGTGTTAGGGCTCTTCTAGCCCCCCTATGCCTTCGCTCTCGTGTATACTTCTTAGTGTTTTTCTCCTTCAAAATGCTTCAAGATCGAACCCTTTACTTCATAAAATGACCATACAAGATGATTCCCTAGTCTTGGATCTGTTACCACACGTGTGAATAGACATCTTGGTATTTCGAATAAGAGGACGGACTTCTTTGCTGGACTGCAGCTCCTTTCTTTGGCCTTTCACTTCGACTATTCTTCTCTTAGAGACCGAGTTCGAATGTATCCTTGAGGAGGTATCTTGGCTGCCTATATATAGGCCTTAGTCCTGATCCTTTGGACTGACATGAACCCTTGATCAAGCTGACTTGATGAGAGGCTTCTAAACTATCCAAACAAATCATTTTGAGCAGCCTCTTGATAACATTTCGGAGGGTACATTTTGGAGTATTTCAACCATGATCTTGAAGGACTTTTGACTTATTAAAATTACATTTTTCAAGTGTAACAATACATGATTGTCTTCACCTTAAATGACCTAACCTAAGGCTCAATAGGAGCCACAACTAGATCAAGAAACCTCTTGAGCATGAAATCCATAACTCAAGTAATCAATATAAAATTTTCTTGATACAAAGAAATTACATTGTTACAAAATTTGTCATTATGAACACCGAACCTAGCTACACTTATTTTCAACATTGGGCATGTTACATATTGTAAAGAAAATTTATTTGAGTCAAATCTAGAGTCAAAGACCGTCCAAGACCTCGTCATGGTGCAAAGAACAAGTCGGATTCTATGAGAGAACAAGTTAGCCTAAAGAAAGTTAGCAATTCAACCTAGAGAAAGACCTATATATAAGGGATACTTCAACCTCACTTGAAGGACTCGCTCACCACACAAGTTTGATCAAGGAGGAGAAAAGGGTGCAAAGAAGACAAGGACAAGAAGTAGAAAAGAAAAGCAAGAATTTTGGACTTTTTATCGGCTACTACTCTTCACACGTGCGAAGAAGCTAGGTCTCTATTGTAGCAGCTACAGTCGAATTGTAGAAGTAAAGTTAGGGAATAAAATTGTCATTCTTTGCAAGCCGAGTTTCCAAGAAGAAAGGACCAATCCAAGCGAAGGTGAAAAGAGAAGGAAAAACATCATCTCTTCCACATGTGCAAGGTCTAGGGTTTTTGGAGAAGAATTTGCTGGGGGGTCAAAGTTGCAGAAGAATTTGTTGGGGGGTCAAAGTTGCAGAAGAATATGTTGGGGGGTCGAAGTTGCAGAAGAATTTGTTGGGGATAAAAAAATTGTAGAAGTTGTTGAGGTCAAAGTTGCTGGAAGGAAAGCTCATCAAGAAGGAAAGATTTTACTTGGTCTTCGAGGGGTCTTGGTCAAGGGTCATAGGTCTTGGAATTCGTCAATTGAAGTTCTATAAGAAGAGAAGAATTCTTGTGGGTTTTCCTCTCAAGAGGAGAGGTTTTGGCCCTAGCCGGTCGCCTATATCTTGTGTCCTCTTGTCTCTTTGTTCTTTATGGTTTGGTAGTTGTTTGATGATAAGAACATAATAATAACAAGTGAAAGAAGAAGCTAATCAAGTTACGTAAAAATACATCACAAGCAGTTATCTAAGTAAGAGAAATCACCTAATCTAGCTGCCCTAGATTTCTCAATAGGTGGCAGTGTCTTGTGACCCACCCTCTTTCGATCCTCAGAGTGTGATCCTTGCCCTCGCGGTAAATTGATCTAGCCTATTGGATAGAGGGTTGAGTTGAACTCCCCGATGTGGTTTCAGGTTGAGCAGGGCTCCTTGATGTTGTTTCGGATTGAGCTAAGCTCTTTGATGTTCCTATGGGTTGAGTTGGGCTCCCTTATGATGTCAACTTCTTCTTCTTCTTTAGATTCTAGATTGCTCATCAGATAGAGATGAGCAAAGATGAGTCGAAACGAGATATGGCTTAATGGCAATAATGAATGATCAAATTGAATATTGGATCTAGGGTAGAAGTCAGATGCTCCCCTATGATGATGATTTTTTTATCTTCAGCGAATGATTATGCTATGTTGAGATATGATGAGATGGATGTCTTATAGATATAGTTATTGTTGGACAAGCAATTGCACAGCTAAATTAAATAAACACACAGCAGATCAAACATGCACAGAAGACACAGCTTTTAACGTGGTTCACCCAACCATCTGGGCTACGTCCACCAAACATAGGCATCGGCAATTTATTAATCAAACAGGAGATTACATAATGAAAACCTCATAAAACTCTCACCCTCTTAGCCAACATCCGAATGATTGCCTGTTATATAGCATAGAGAATCTAATAGCCTCATTAACTC